>PVIA01011207.1:0-46202 GCA_004024845.1 Tonatia bakeri
TGAAACAGCAGGTGAAGGGGGTGGGGGTAGAATATCAGCTGGCCATAAAAAAAGAAGAAGAAAATTTTTATAATGACATGGATGAATCTGGAGGGTGTTATGCTAAGTGAAATAAGCCAGAGATAGAAAGACAAATACTACATGGTGTTACACGTAGTACTGTGAAATACTATAGATACTACATGTGAAATATATTTTTTTAAAAAGTCAGACTCACAGAATCACAGAGTAGAATGGTGGTTGCCAGTAATGAGGGTTAAGAGGAATAGGAAGAGGCTGGTGAAAGGGCACAAGCTTTTGGTTCTAAGATGAGTAAGGTCTGAGAATCTAACATAACATGGTGACTATAGTTGATAATGCTGTTTTATCACTGAAATTTTCTGAGAAGTAGAACTTAAGGGTTCTCACAAAAAAATGGGAGTAAATGTGTTAGGTGATGAATTGTGTTTCTTAACTCAATGGGAGAATACTTCACAATGTGTGTGTTACGTTACATATATTACAATTCTATTTGTTAATGGTACCTCAATAAACCTGAAAAAAATACTGTTAATGGAAGAGCCATGATTTTCAGAGCTTATAAAAATTGGCCCCATTCCTTTCTTCTTTGCCCACTTTTCCACGTGCCTTGCTGTACATCCCCACCCTAGTCTGTCCAGATTTTCCTAATGCATTACCACCTAGACAATGTTTGGGACAGCAGGAAAAATGTGAATTTTCCAAGGCTGTGGACCTTGAAGTTTCCATCTCAGTCCATGCCGCCAGCATGGTATTTTTCTCTTCTCATTTTTCATGACATGAATATTTTAGAGGAACCGCTGACCGGAAGTGTCCCTTAATCTTGATCCTCAGTGATAAATCTCAGGTTTGTCGATAATTTTACCTCTGAGGGCAATGACTCAGTCCCAGAGGATTTAAACTACTTCTGTGGAAAAGACAAAGGTTGCCAGTCTGTTCTCCATTCACTAATGCCTTTGGGGCCGTGTTGTAAGATCCAAGAAAGCTTGGATAACAGAGCTCTATGATATTTGAGAGTTGCTTTTCTAAGAAACTTAGAACAGCATATAAACTAAGGTATTTTTTCAGGAGTTGGGAAAGGAATAGAGATGAGTGGAACCAAAAGCCAGACTCCCCTGATCTGTCCTCCACATGATCCCATCCTTGACTTAGTAGGATATAGGAGTAACTCATCGCCTTTCCAGAAGAGACCATGTAAGACATACTCTGTTGGCTTCTGATCATCAGTACAATCCCATCATTGTCAGTCAGAAAAGTGTGATTTACTCTGGAGATTATGTTACCGGGGCACTAACACCCCCAGTCTCATGTCCAACTTCAGAGCAACTTCACCCTTCCCAACACAGCTACTCCCCTGAAAGACGACACAGAGTGTGTTCTCTCTGTTCTCCTGGAGGAGTACAAAATGCAGCTAGTGGATTTAATTAGAATTACCTTAGAGAAACATCTCATTTCCCCTGCCAGTGAGAAACATTAAGTGGAGCCAGTGGTATTGGAATTTGAAATCCAGAAGGAGAGTCTTCTGCAGGCCCAAACTTCCTGTGTAGGGAGAATTGTTCTTTGGGGAAAATCTGGGGCCTGGGGTCACCAGGCGTCTTGACAAGACTCTTGCCAGGCAACCCATCAGAAACAACTCTGCACTATGGATGACGAACACAAATATGAGTGAGCCTCTGTTCATCTCTGCCATGGGAGGAGAGAAACCACTGAATACTAAAGGTAATGAAACTAGATCCTCCTTTTCCCAGGCCTTCTGAAAATCCTAAGACCATGGTGCGGTTAAGTGAATCAGATGGATCCAACCAGGATTTTGAATCTGGAGCTGGCAGATCAAGAAACAGTGGAGAATTATTTCTGGCCACAGGGATAGTGGCAGCAGCATACAGAATGCCAAGGGCAGCAGCCACTGTTCAGTGCTGACGGAGTCAGAGGTGGATGGACACTGTGACACCTCACACTCAGTTGTGCCTTCACAGTACCGAGTCATGGGATGTATGTGGCCTGAGCTTCTAACTGCATGGACACCCTTAGTAGCTGCTGTTTAAAAAGTTTAGTTCTCTAGCATTCCCAGAAATTCTATGAGCTACTCAATTTTTTATCCACAAATACCTTTTCTGCTTACATCACTAAGAGTCCATTTCTGTTGCTTGCAGCTCAAAATCCTGACGGATATAATAATAAATGATGCTATTCTGGGTGATGGTGGTATGGGGAGATGGAACATTACAATAATGAAATTGGTTTTATTAGGCAACTCATAAGATGGCAGCAAGTGAAAATCCAATTAAAAGGAGCTCTGAAAACATTTCAAGAAATTGGCAGCATTGTTGGAGCAAGCGCCAAGTCTTCCAAGGTGACTGTATTGAGGGATGTGATGTTGCTTGAACAGACATGTAAAGGGGACACTTGGTAATTTTGTGAATCATATGTGGCACATAACAACGAAAGGTGTAGCCTGCACAAATAAGATATATTAGATCAATGGTTTGATATTCAGCAAATGTAACTAGCATATATACATGTGGCTTTTTAGGTATTCGGGTTTATGTGTTCTTGCCTTTTCCTTCACTACATGCATCTTCCCTTTATAGATAACTAAGGCTACGTGTCCACAAAGAAGTGCATGTTGCTCACAGAATGTTCCCCATTGTTTTTTTATTTTTATTTTTAGCTATTGTGTAGTAGATAATTCACTGGCTGACAAGATAAAGTGTCATCTCTTCCAATAATTTTTCTTCCCTTTTCTCTTCTCTTTCTGCTTTCCTTTTCTCTGTTTAAAACATCACTGACATATTACCATTCTTCGGAACCTATGTTTGTTAGGAGTTTCACACCTGTATTTGAAATCTATCTCCAGCCTTACTCAGTATGTGACTGTAGGCAAATCGTTTATCTTTTCCAACTTCATATTTCCCCTCCAGGGATAAGAATTGTACAACAAGTTGATTGGGAGGGTACATAATTATATGCAGGTTATTATCAAAGTTTAGCTTTGTTTTGTTTGAAACGTGTGCAAGTACTGCTTACATATTTTAGATAATTAATTAGCCAACTTACATGACTAAATCAAACTAAGCCATGCAAAGACCAATTATAAAAATGTATAATAAACTAAGGCTTTCTGGTTTACCCAATTTTGTGCACCCAAGCCTTTCCCCCTCATCCTCCATGTCACCCCCCGCCCCCAATAAAAAACCTAACAAACTAATACAAAATGTTGTTGAGTAAGTGGCCTGTCTTCCTGGAGATGACCAAGAATTACTGCTAAGAAAGTAAATTCACTGAACAGAAAACCCATTTGTATTGTTGATACTGATGTGTATGGAGAGTTCACTCCCTGCCCCAGATCTGAAGAGGTCATCTGAGCACAGAAGTAGTGACTTCACATTTACCCCCTGGTGCAGAAATGCACTATCTACTGCAAAACAAATATTATTCAGAGGTTTCAATTTACTCATTGAAATGGAAATAGAATGGATGGTGTTAATTGACATACCTGAGTTGTCATTTTATTAATATTTTAATTCCATTATAGATGACTCACTTGATCAGGTGTCTACTTTCTTCCTCCGACACTCCCGGGCCCTAAGCACAGTCTAGAAATACAAAGGGCTATCACAGATAGTTGAAAGGAATTTGGCATCCGAGTACCTCATGATGGATAGGTTAAAGTTAGCCACAAGTAACAAGTATCTCTTAAGTAACTACTGCTCAAAGAATCATCTGCCAGGTTCTGCCAGTGAAGACCAAATGTCCTCTCCACTAGAGATGTCATGTTGTGGTCGAAGCCACCTTATTATAATTCTCATGTAACAGAGGGGACTCAACTTTGAGTGGCCACTTGCTTGGACTGTGTGAGTCTTTTGGGTCTACCCTCTTAAGTCTTCAAGCCTTGGTGCAAAGACCAGCTACTAATAAGAAGGGGAAGACATGAACCCTGCTAACCCCAACTTGCCACTGCAGTCCTGCCCACTGGGCCATTCGAGCTAAAACAAGCAAGCAAAGAACTAAATAAAGAATATTTCAGATGTCAGCAAAGGTGGCAAAGGATAAATGAGGGCAAAAAGCCCTGGCGGGTGTAGCCCAGTGGACTGAGCGCGGGCTATGAACCAGGCATCGCAGGTTCGATTCCCAGTCAGGGCACATGCCTGGGTTGCAGGCCATGTCCCCCAGCAACCACACATTGATGTTTCTCTCTCTCTCTCTTTCTCCCTCCTTTCCCTCTCTAAAAATAAATAAATAAAATCTTTTAAAAAAATGAGGGCAAAAAAAGGACAAAGTTGGCCAAATAGGAAAAAATGCTAAGAGAAACGCCAGTGGTTGACAGCAGTCGGTGGAAAGCTGCCTTATGTTCATAACTGTCTCAATGTTAATAAAAGCAAATAGTTGGAAAGAATACTGTGTCAGCTCTGATGTACAGTGTTATGCCACAAGCAGGTTGAATTACTTGCCGAAGCATATTTCTCGATAAAACATTCATTGGTTTGACTGTGGTGCTATTGTAGCATAGGCAAGAGTTGTACATGTATCAAATGAATAAAAGCCCATAGTTTATCAAATCACTTAAAAGCAACATGTTTTTAGTAAAATGTTATCAAAGAATATAATGAAAATAATAATGTAGGGGAAAACATTTTTTTTATTTATCAATAATCAGTATAAAAAGGCAAACCATAAAGTATCTATTGTCCTGTCTCTTGGAAACCCCCTAAGAATACACTGAATCATAGTCAGAACAATTATTGAAAATACAGCAACTTCTCTAGGAAACCAATCATGGTTTTGAATTGAGAAATCTTTTTTTCCTTCGTTTCAAAAATACAAACCCAACAAAGAATTTAGAAAATCTTAGTTCACCAGCAAATTGATATGAGTCAAAATTTAGAGCATTTCATATGTAACCATTTTTACTTTAAGGCTTAATCTCTCACTGCAAGCAGAATGAAGCTGTGAGACATTGTTCAGGAATGAACTGTTATTACTTCTCATGGCAATTTTGGTTTTCTGCTTAATTTTTTCTTTTTATCTGCTTTTAAAGTTTTTCTCACCTTCTTACTTTCCACAAATCAGACAGATTTTTAAATTTAATTTTTCCTACTTCATTGAGATATTATTGATATGTAACATATGTAATTTTAAGGCATACAATGTGATGATTTGATACACATATATATTGCAAAATGATTACTACAGTGAGTTTAACACCTCCATCCTTTCACTGAATTACCATTGTTTGTAAGTGGTGACATTTAAAGTCTACTCTCTTCACCTTCAGTAATAAAGTGTTGTTCATTATAGTCAACATAGTCACCCTGCTATATGTCAGTCACCCTGCTATATGTCAGTCACCTTATGGCCGGGGGTTTGTGCCCTTTGACCAGCATCTCATTTCCCCCACCCTCTGGCTGCTGTGACCACAATTCCATGCTCTTTCTGTAAGGTCAGCTTTTTAATTTCCTTTTTATTTTTAGGTTTTTAAATTTTTGTAAGAGTTCATTTGAACCAAACTGATGACATATGCCAAGGAGCAAGATCTCAAATGCTCCAGGGAATAACAATTTTCAGCTTCTTTCCTGCATCTTAAATTAAAGAAGGAATGTAAGGAAGATTACATAGAGGTGGGAGAAAAGCTAGCAGGGATTGGATTAAAGGATAGTTAACAAGATTATGTGTTCCCTTGAGGGTAGTTATAGTTTATTTGAAAGGTGTGTTAATCTAGATTCTCAGAAAAAATGGACAGGGCTTGCTTAAGGCAAAGGAAAACCTTTTACTGAAAAGTTAAATGCCTGGGGACTACCGACCATGACCTGCCCACTTAGGAATTCATGATCAAATCACCATGTAACAGAAGTCCAACATTGTTAGAGTTCACATATAGTATTTGTCTTTCTCTGTCTGGCTTCTTTCACTTAGAATAATAGCCTCAAGTTATATCCATGTTGTTAACAAATGGCAGGATTTTTTCTCTTTTATAGCTGAATAATATTTCATTGTTAGTGTGTGCATACGCACACATGTACACACACACCTCATTTTCTTTATCCATTCACCCACTGATGGATTGATGGACATTTTTTCACTCCTATGGGATTCAGTCATATTGAGGAAAACATCTACTGTCTAAGAAGCTGGGGTAACAAGGTGTGAGTCAGCACCAACACCTGAGTGCAAATATATTAACAGCACCCACATCCACATCCAGTGGACTTAGCCAGGGCTTCACCTTGTCTTTAAGTTGTCCTGGAAGTCAAATTGTGTGTAGGCTTTACTTACCCCTGTGCTCTGCAGTCACATTCCCATGTAACGGCTGTATCAAACACAGAGCAAATAGCATTTATGTTCTTTTCCCCCGTGCTTGGTCCAATTAGACAGTATTACTCCAAACAATAAATGCTCATAAAAATAAGAAACATATTAGATAGGAAGGTTATTATTGCCCTGTGGCCCAGAAATTGGATTGGTTCACATATGTTTCCAATAGAATCTTTAATTAAGATGCCTTTCCTATCAATGCACTGCAGCAATTACCTGTATTGATGATGGGCCGTTATTTTCCTGGCAAGGTAATAGAGAATCTCACAGGGGTGTCTTAACAAGTCACTTCTAGAATACTTTCTGCCTTTTGATTTTTTTTCTGTGACTAATTTACGTAAATGACTTGGTACTTATCAACCCTTTTCTTAACTGAGAATGAATTGGAGTATACACTTGAATAATATTTAAGGATAAATGTAGTTGGGCTAGAGCCATTTTTTCCTCAACAATTCAGTGGAATAATTTATTCATTCATCAATTCATTCATTTGGCAAATATATACCAAGAGCCTAATAAGTATTAATCACCGTGCTCTGATGTTGTTGATAGTAAGATGGTTTGTCAGCTGATGTTGGACTTTGAAGTTGACATAACAAATATGAGACAGCTTGCATGAGAATAAAAAAAATAATGATGACAGTAAGAACTCATTTTTAATAGATCTCCTAAGCAGTGCTGACTATAAGTGAAATGTTTTTGTATTTGGTATACTTGGTCAAAATTTGCCACCCTCCCTAAGTAAGTTTTACATTAAGGTAATGCCTCCCATACACCTAGCTGTAAAGAATGTCACTCCTCATGTCCTGACCTCGTTGACCTCCACCTGACAACCTATTCTGTTCTTAAACCCCCTCTTCTGACTTTCCTGTCCTTCCCTGATCTGTGCTAGTTTCTGTTTTCCTACTTGATATATGATCCAGCTTCTCTTATCTCTGAACTTATCTTCCTTCCCATATTCCTTCTTCTCTGCTGGACCTATTTCAAGAAGTCCCTAAGGAAACCCTAAAATCTCCTTTTCCCATTTGCTGTTCTGTGAAATTCCCCCAACCGTATTTATCCTGCTTGTCTGCACCTCTTTCTCCATCTAATAATGATGCTCCTCTTTACCATTCTCCTCTTACTCTCTTGCTCTGCTTCCTTCCCCAGGATACTCTCAGGTAATAATCTTGGTGGTGCACCATGGTCAGTAGGTATGGCATTAGAAAAACCTCCTGGCCTATGCCCTTGATTGGGAAATTTTCATGTTATGCCACCCCTCCAAATTCTCCTACAATTTGTCCAACATTATAAATTAAGTATAAGAGTGTAGGTAGAGAAAAGTATAAGACAGAAATAGGTCTAGACAGATAAAAAAGGAAACTGAAAGAGAATCCTAATTCTTGAAGACATGGAGGAATTGTACAGAGAAGCAAGAAGGGGAAGTTTGGTATTAAAGGATTGCTTTCTGGTTTTCCATCCATAAGAGTGGGTGAGTGGGAGTTGAGGGGGATCTAGTATGATAAACAAAGTTGGGGCAAACACGGACACCAGGAGGCTTCATCTTAATTTACATTTAGAACCCTGAGAGGAGGCTTCTGGCTCACCAATCTGAATTCAGCCAGGTGAAAGTGGCCTGGGTGGTATAGCATAGTTTAAGTAGTGGGAGGGTCCGAGTTTAGTTCTCCAGGGTTGAACTTGATTTTCACAGGCATGAATGGGCCCCAGATATGTCTACATGGGTCCCAGGGAAACAAGATTATCAGTTTAGGGTTCGGCTGAGTTGCTACAACCAAAGAAAAGAGGCCTGGGATATACATTGGAGTGGAGGGGGGGCTACAAAGCAGGTTTGGATCTCAAGTGTCAACCTGTTACTGTCCCTCACCAGTATCTCCTGCAGCAAAGAGTGTCCAAATGGTGCTGATCAGCATGAGGGCGCCACTGTGCTGTGACTATACCAAGAAAGAGTGGAGATCCAAAGCCTAGCAGGTGCATCCTTCAGCAGGACATGTCAGCAGGGATGGAAACAGTCACACCTCCAAGGTCCCTGTTCCAGAAAAAAGCATAAGATGAAGAATTAAAGACATGAGAATCTGTTTCTTCGCCACTGTGGAAAGACAGTAAGGCTCACTCTCATCCCAGTTGTTAGGTAGGGGAAAATGGTTTGGTTTGGAGATTGGAGAAGAGTTTGAAAAAACATTATCTCCATTAGACCAAATTACTCAAAGACATTGTCCAGATTAGGGATTTAAAAGTGAAAAACAAACACATATAGTGGTAGGTGGCAGTTCATGGAGGAGATCTACTAAGTAATAGGAAAATGTTAAAAACTGCATTGCCTTTGCACTCAAGATGATAATCAGTGAATGCTTTTGTGACCCAACTTCCTTTGCTTTTTCTCCCCTGGGAATCGCCTTGAAAATGAATGGGTAGAGGAAGGCAGGTGTCCCATACCCAAAGCTTTTGGGACAACCAAATAGGAAAGTGTCCCTCTGCATAAGTGCAAAACCTCTTCCACTATTTACATTATTTTTCATTTTTTTAAATTTACACACATGTTTTGAAGGTTGCTGCCTGGTGAAGAATTGACTAAACATGCTTTTAAATATTGTGTCTTGCCCCATATACACCGACACCCATGAGACTGCAGAATCATTTCTTCTGACATTTGAAAACATTAAAACGGCTCCAGGGCTGAAGAAAACATATTCCCTGTAATCTTTGAGAAGTTTAGTTGCCAAGGAGACAAAGGCCTTAGCGACCAGGTAAGAAGACCTCTGCAGTATGTTCACACAGTTTTTCAGAAAAGGGGCAGGAAATCAAGAAATGATTGGTGGAAAGAAACATCTTATACCAGCATCTTATACCTAGAGTCTCTCTCATTATATAATTAAAGGATACCCCAACTTGGCCTTCTCCAAATAATACTGTTTTTTGAAAAGATTGCAATTTAGCCTCTATGTGGCCTGGACTTACTCTCACCACATTGAAATGCAAACATCATTCTCAGAAGAGCTACTTTGTAGAGAAGAAAGGGTCTAGAGCAAGCTTTGTAGTCTACAGATTAATTGTCAGCCACCCAATGCTATACTGTACTTTCAAGGAAAGCCATAATAATCATCTCTCTGTAGTGTAGCTTGGAGAGGCGTGTAGAAGACAATCCTGAGATAGAAAAGAAAAGAGGTCAATAAGTGGACAGAACAAAAAGATGAGAGCTGTTCAAGTTTTCTAAGTGTATCAATCACATCTTGCTTGTCCACACTATGTGGCTTTGCTTGTCCGTGCTTTTTTCATCCTTCTGTCAGAGTTGATTAGAATATGTGAAAACACATGAAATCCCTCCCATAATGCATCATGAGCTGTTCTTAGCCAACTTTTCTTTTTGGCACTACAGGGAGGAAAAAAAAACGGTTGGGAAAGGGCTGAGAAAAGATGTAACTATCAGGCAAAATTATCAGCTGGCCTAAAGCATATGCATATTTCAATAGGAGACGAATAAGACTGGACCTCTTATCTAACATATTCTAACATTGGTCGTGAAATAGATATAATTTTGCACATTCTGACAGGGTGTTTCCTATACTGGACATTAATCGGGTCCTACACTTAGCCCTGTACGTTTATCTTAAGTCACATCAAATTTCAAGGGCAGAAGCAACTCTTGATCTTACCTGGCCTGCCTGGAATGTTCTCTCCCAAGATAATGAGTAGTTTGAGTTCAAGAAAACCAAAATATCAACCTCACAAGACAGGAGAATTCTACCTCCTGGTCAAAATTTCATGTATCCAGAAGCCAGAAATGGTTATCTCCATAACACACACTTTTGTATATTTCTTTTCTTTTGACTCCAGTTGTCTTAGATGATTACAAAGACCCATTCTAATAAACTGGCTCATGAGGATATTTAAGATCATGTAATATACTTCTCAGAAGAAAATAAATTATACAGTTTAAACAAAATTTATTGAATCCTAATGTTAGTTGTTCTTAAGACAAAAATTCTGCCACAACTCATAGGCATGTTATAATTTTTAAAGGAAATTGTTGAGCACCAGAACCTGTGGTTGACACATATTTTCTTGTCTGCATTGCCCTCAGTATTCTTTATGTAAGTAGAGTTCCAAGAGACACGTTTCAGGGATTTCCAATACAACAAAATTAGTTTTCCTGAAAAATCTATGCTCACAAGTGAGTTATGAGTACAGTGGACAAAGGAAACTTTCACAGTTTTTCTACAAGAATGCTTTTTCTGTTAATCAGATGAATTACTAATGGCACTCAGAAGGATCTGAGCTATGTAAATACATGCATGCTTGTTCCAATTCTTAGTAGTTAAATAATCACATTAAGAAGGTAAAAAATGGTCTTTAAAATGTCATACCTTTGTATGACTACAATGGTGATAGTATTCTGTACTTGATATTAGAAGTTAATATAAAATAGTATTGTTCAGTAGAATAATCCTGGGAGGATTTTATTCAAGCAAAAGCATTGGGTTCAGTGAGTCACCAGAAACAATTTTAATATTTGGGTTTCGGACCTTCCCACTCTACTGAAGGCTCTGTGGTCATTAGAATTTATACTTTTATTACTCAAGATCCTGGCCCAATATTAGTGCTTCCATAATCAGTCAGGATTCCTTTTTATACAACATTCCATTTTCCTCATACAGATCAGAAATTTTCAATTAAACTCTTATTTAATTTTTCTCTTCCCTTTAGAATACTAAAAGGGATATTGTTTTCTGATTCTTCTTAATTGTTCTCCTTTTCCTGATCCAAATCAATTGAAACATCATAACAGCTTCAAAATTAATTACACAATTTCCCCTCTGCTTGGATAGATATGTACAGATCTCAGAATGTGATGGCTGCGTTCACATTACTAATTACTCACAAAATCCTTTGATGGTCGAGTGTCTGCACCGACCCAAGAGGAACAGCCCACCTGTAGCTGTGAGTTGCTTTCTTGGGGATGAGGGATAGTGAAGCACAGTAAAAGGCATGAACTATTTTGGTTTTCTGTGACCCAACAGAATCTACTCAGCCTTTTGCCGCATTTGCTCTATTGGTGCTTTTTTTTAAAAATTCACGTTTTCATTTTTTAAAAAGCCAAATATTTGACTCTATAGAATATTTTTGTCTTCAGGGGAGAGGTGAACAGGTTCCATCCAAACAGGAAACTAAGACCTGCCTTTTAATAGCCCTAAAATCAATGATGAGGAGGAGCTACAGTTACCAGAAAGTACTCCAAACCCTCTCTTGGTTGTTCAAAATCCATGAAAAATGAACTTTAAAGAGAAAACATTTTAAAGCATTCAGGTCAACTGTATTTTTTGGTTGATTTGTTTGTCTTAAGAATGAGATGGAGCCCTGACCACTGTGGCTCAATTGGTTGGGCGTCATACTGTAAACTAAAATGTCACCAGTGTGATTCCCCGTCAGGGTGCATGCCAAGGTTGCAGGTCCAGTCCCTGGTTGGGGCATGTGCGAGAGGCAACAGACTGATGATGTTTCTCACATCAATATTTCTCTTCCTCTCTTACTCCCGCCCTTCCTCTCTCTTTAAAAATAAATAAATAGCCCTAGCTGGTGTGGCTTAGTGGATTAAGTACTAGCCTGTGAACCAAAGGGTCACCAGTTTGATTCCCAGTTAGGGAACATGCCTGGGTTGCAGGCCAGGTCCCCAGTGGGGGGCGCATGAGAGGCAACCACACATAGATGTTTCTCTCCCTCTCATTCTCTCTCTCTACCCTCCTCTAAAAATAAAAAAAATAAATATTTAGAAAAATAAAAATAAATAAAATCTTTTTTAGAAAACTAATAAAAGTGCAGAAATGGTATTTATTAAAAATAAGGATGAAATGGAAGTGGTGGCTATCATATTAACACAGGGGAAAGATAACCTGAGAAGTATTTTAAAGAGAGAAAGCCATTTTTCTTCATTGCGTCTAAAGCCCCATAGGGCTGCCTCAGTGGTCCAACAGACCAGGCACACCACACTCCAGCAGGAACCATCTGCAGAAATTCACATGCAGAAGTCACTTTGTAGGATTATGCAACATGCTGCCCAGATATTTGTCCAATGGGGAGATATTGTGTGTTTTTTAAATTTTTTCTTTTAATGATGAGTTTATTATTTTAAGATAAATCAAAAGTTAGTTTTTTTCTCCTCAAAGAGGAAAAACTTTATTCTTTGGAACCCGCACACTACCTAGCCCTAGGTACTTTATGAATATTTGTTGAAAGAGTATGTGCAAAAAACTACTATATATTTGATATTCCTTTTTTAGTTGTATTTCCTACTCCTGAAACCATTTTCTTAAAAAAAAAAACTTGAATATAAAATTTAGTGAGAGAATATAGCAAAATTGGAAGACATTTTTGCAGGATAAAATGTGGTATGACCCCTCTTGGTTTTGAAATCTGAATTATTCTTCTCAAATTTCAGTCATTTACTAGGTAGAGGAAAAGAAAAGTCCTTGGCACACTGGAACACATGGTATTGATCAGTTGTCTACTAATTATAAAGTTAGTTAAGTCCCAAAGAACTCCCAAGCCAACTGGAAGGGCTATTTTTGTCTTCAAACTAATCCATTCCCCATTATCACCTTGTGCTCAAACCAAAAACCAGAGAGTATCCCTCTGGTCCTACCAGCTAATTAACGTCTAATTTTCCAATAATTGGGACATAATTTTCCCACTTAAAACCAAAATAAGAGTTTTAATATGAATATAACTTGGAAAAGAAACATTGGTTTATATTTGGACTTCCAACAGCTGATATTAGATTAATTCCTAGGAGTTGTACATAAAAGGCAGGAGAGAGAAAAGAGGAGGAAATAGGTGCTTGATATGAAGGGATGGAAGAAGGCAGGAGAAGCTTCAGAAAAAAATGAGACTGGAACATTAAAAATAGCCTTTCTTTTCAGACTTTGTATTTTGCCTGCATTCAGTCTTTGTATCACAGAAAGAACTCAAACCTAAAATAAAGCCATACCCACACCAAGAAAAAAATAAAATAAACAAGTTTAATTAGAAATGAACCATTGGTATTCTACTTCTGCCAAGTGTTTGGGTGGTTTCCCACAGTACACAGCTGTATCATTGCTGTGAAATTGCTAAGTGTAGAAGGAACCCACCATTATCCACCCCACAATAATACACTCCTTCACAATTCTCCCCCAAATGGGCACAAATATCCTTTGGGCACGGTGACCTTCTAGCTCATCATCAGACCTATAAACACATTCTTCAGCCCTCCCTATAAACATCTGTGCTCATTCCCAAACCTTACGGATCAGCCAAGGGAAAGAATTAATTAAAACTAGCCCAATAGATGTACATCATTCTTAATTGTCAATTAACAATATGGTTCATAAGCCTAGCATAGAAAATCTATTTGTGACAACTAATGACTGAGTTATAAAACTTTGTCATTGACATCTTAAACTTAGATTTGGACAATGACTGAGGAAAGTCAACAAAACAAAATGTGATTTAAAGCTTTCAACTATTCAAAAGGATTTTTCTGTTTTGTATCTATCTATTTAAAATGGCTATGTTATGGTTCATGACACAAATAACAAGGGTCCAATATCTATCAGAACTTCTGATTATTCCCCTGAGTCATGCAATTTTAAGAAGCCATGATTTGAGTAGGTAACCTAGGTAGAGAATCTCCTGCTTCCTTCTATTCAACATGTGGCCTCTGAACCAGCAACCTCTGTACCATCTAGAAGCTTGTTAAAAATGCAGATTTCTCAGGCCATGCCACATTGTTGGGCAATCTAGATTTTATCAAGAAGGATAGAGAACACAGAGATTAAAGTTGTATGCAAGAGGGAGTGAAAAGGAACAGCTGTCAAGGAAAAGGACATTCAAAGGCCATGGTGGAAAATTTTCAAGTCTGAAGTCCTTCAAGGTCTGTCACATCACTAAGCCTTTGCCCTAAGGTAGGGTCTTGTTAGGTTTTGTTGTTGTTCTGACTTGGTTGTTTATTTCTATTTAGACAGCCTGACATGCCCCAGCTAGACTTTTGATTCTGGAAGGTAAATGGTGAAGTCTATAGGAGAGATCTGAACACCTCCCTTAAAGTGGAACCCAGGGAAGATGACTCCATAGGAAGAAATCAGTTTTTAAAGTGTTATGATGCAAATGAAAAGGATTTTCATCAGAATGTCCCAGTACATTACCCATGGTGCCTAATAGGTGCCCAATAAACAGTCTCTAATATTTTTCTAGCCAGCAATAATGTCATACTTCCTGAAAGAAAAGAGACTAATAAAAATGTTTCCAGATATTGAATGTCTACTATGTGCCAAGTACTGTACTAGACATTCTTAATTCTTTTTAAAATTTCTATTTGTTTGTAATCAATGGCCACCTTCAGTGTGCTTGCTGGTTTGAACTCGACTGCATCGCCTGCTGTGGGCCTTTGACAAGAATGGGGCAGTTAAGCCTTTCTGCAGGGACCCGGCAGGCCTGCTCTCTCAGCTTTGTCCTGCTCACTGCGGCTACATTTCCCGTGTTTATATAATTTCTTATCCATAACACTCTCCACTTCTAGTGCTAATCGCGCGTATTAAAATAAGATAGCAAATGTGCTGAGAGAAGCGCACACTACAAAACGATACTTGTGATATCAAGCACTTTCAAAAGTCTATAATATTTGCATTAGGTCATCAAATATATTCCCTACTGTCAAAGAGTGCTTTTGTTCTCTGCTCTCCTCTAACTTGCTTTCTCTCTCACAAGTGAGAATGTCCCTATCTCTACTAAGCCCTTCTTATATAATCTTCTTGCATCTGTTATTATTCATAAGGGAAAATAATATCACTCTATATGAACAGAGATAAATCTGAAGCAAAATACATTATAAATGCATTTGTCAATAGTAGTGTTCCCCTTAAACACGTTGGGTATGAGTCTTTCATTGTTCATAGGTTCAAAACTAGGATTTCTTCTAGAATTTGGATGCTTAAAACTGAAAATTAAAAAGCATGTTCTGATTATAGCTGGATATCTTCCACCGTGCTACTTTAAAGAATATATTAAAGAGAGGGTGAAGGCAGGTGGTACATTTTTAACTGGCAGCTGAACATTTGCTTGGCTTAAAGCCAAATGAAATAACATAATCCTAACTGACTGGTACACTTCTCCCTGATCCCTTTAAATTCCTCTTTCTCAAATTCTTTATGACATTTAAATATCTTTAAAATTAATTAATTTTATAAAACAAGATGATGGTTATAAGTTAAGGCAGTAGTAGCAATAGTCATAATAAAATGGCTATCTATTCCTGAATATTTAGAATGTTCTTTGACTTTATATGAATCATCATCAATCCCCACAAAAACTCTCTAAGAGATATAATATTACTCCCATTTTATAGATGAAGAAACTAAGGCCCAGAAAAATAAAATGACTTGCCCAAGATCCCACAGACAACTAGAGGGAAGATAAGGTTCAAACTCAAGGTTGTCTGTTTTGCTCCAAAACCCATGGTCTCCTTAGCATAGTCCCGAATAATCATGCTGTTTAAATTCCCTTTGTTTATTTCTATCTCTATAGAGTGCTGCTACCTAAAAACTTTTCCAGGTTTTCTTGCTGGCTCTAATGAGAATGCCACTGGGAAGTGACTATTTCCCATTCCACTGTTCACAGAATGGCTCCCACGTGGCTGGTGCTCAATCAATGTTAAATAATAACAGTCCAAACCCAGTAATGATAAAGCAGGAAGCGCCTCCCTCTTTATACTTTTAATGACTTCATGGGGCTCTTTTTTGTTAATTGTTTAATCACAAATTTCAGTTATTGCTATTTACATGCTCTTTTTCAACTTTTGAATACAGTCTTATTTCTATTTTGCCAAGCTTTCGGAAACACCAAATTAGAAACAAGTCTATTGTCTTCCACACAATTTCTGCACTGTGGAGAATGAAAAACACCACCAGAGTGCCTGCGTGACTAATAGGGAGAAAAGAAAGAAAGGAAAAGAATCAGCGGCGAGTTGTCTAAGGAACGCCACCTTTACATGGAGTGCCTGGGAGGTGGACACCCCCCACGCCACCTTAGTAACACTAACAGGCGAACCGAGGAGGCCTACCTTCACACAGGAGAAAATCCAGTGGAGGGGGTCATTGAATTAATGCAAAACTGACCGGCATTTGTGTTGAAATGAGGGATTGACTTGCTCTTTAAAGGAATAAACAGATTTATTCTCTTGTTTCCATCTGTAAAATTGAGGATGAAGAAGAAATGAAAATTTCACCTTGACCTGGAGAATTAACAGGTTCGAGCTTGGCACATTTTAGGATAAACCACTTGTACAAACAATACCGCACAGAGCATTAGACTGGCTCTAGACTCATATAACATTTGAACTGGAAGTTCACCTCTAAGAAGCTGATTTCTTGAACCATCCCCAAAACCTTTCTGACATTTTGTGAAATTCAAACACAAAGGTGACAGATCATTTAGTTCCAATGATTACTAATTATACACAATGTGCTACTGTCACATACTAACCCTGAAAATTAACAGTGGCATGTCTACTCAGAGGATGCAAACCCTTAAAAGGAAGCTTGGAGAAATTCAACAGGAAGCTCTGTATAGGCATTGCCAAGGGCAATTCCATTTATTTCTGAGAAGGTCCTTTGTGCTTTTAAATTTAGCAAAATCTAAGGGGTGAAAGAATTATTGGATGAGTAAGAAGAGAGAAGATATGAATCAGAGGCTTCCAACTGGCCAGGCCCCCTGACAGATTTTTATTTGGCATATACAGTGCTTCTTAAAATTTGATTTTTCTCCCACACTTAAAGTTGGAATTTCTTTTTAAGATTTTATTTTATTTATTTTTAGAGAGATGGGAAGGGAGGGAGAAAGAAAAGGAGAGAAACATCAATGTGTTGCCTCTCACACAACCCCTACCAGGAACCTGGCCTGAAACCCAGGCATGTGACCTGACTGGGAAGCAAACCAGAGGCCCTTTGGTTTGCAGACCAGCACTCAATCTACTGAGCCACACCAGCCAGGGCAAAACGTTGGGAAATTTTTAATAAATTTTAGATGCTTAGATTTCCCCTAAATAACAGATGATCTGGAAAAGTGAGCACATAATTCCACAGGGCAGCAAGGACCTGGGCTAAGAAACAGTCGCTCCTTTTCTCTCTTTCATAGAAGGGCCTATGTTCTTCAGGTTGCAGCAGCTCCCTATGCTGACACCCAACCTGGTTGAATTACTTCCATGATCTGTCTGGCTCCTGTGAGCTTTTAAGCATTTACTACCTATTTTGTAAACATTGGTGAGGGAATACAACTGGTGTGTATCTGAGAATTTTCTACCTAAATATTCTAAAATATTTATTTGTACAGATGAAAACATAAGGCCTTAAACCTTAAAGCTCTTAGAGGAAAACATAGGGGGTCAGCTCCTGGAAATTGATCTTGGCTATGGCATTTTGAATTTGACATAAAAAATGAAGACAATGGTGCTCTACTAAAAAGTTGTATATTTAGAGTTAAATAACATGGCTTTGATTTCAGTTTCACCCTTTATTAGCTGGGTGCTCTACAACAAATTATTTTAACCCTCTTTAACTTGGATTTCTTTATTAGTAAATTAAAAATGTTGTATTTAGCTACCTTTAGAGTTCCTTGAAGGTCTAGAAGGCTGTGCCTCTTATATGGTGGCTAAACCACATGAGCCAGAGAGTCAACTTGATGTATTGAGTTGGCCAAAAAGTCTGTTATGTTTTTTTCCATACAGTGACTCATTTGGGTGGGCCTTAACCCAATGTGACCAGTATCCTTATAGAAAGGGGAAATTTGAACACAGAGACAGACAAATACAGATTTAAAGGGGCAGGAAGGACACCATCTACAAGCCAAGGAATGTTCAAGGCTACTAAAAGCTAGTAGAGAGGCATGAGATAAATTCTTTCTCACAGCCCTCAGAAGAAACCAACCCTGCCTTGACACTGGACTTTCAGCTTCCATAACTGTGAAACAATAAATTTCTGTTGTTCAAGCTACCAGTTTGTGGTACTGTAGCACAGCAGCCCTAGTAAACTAATATGCCACCTAACACTCACTTGCCCCCAGCTAACTAGAGGCATAGCATTGTTCCTGGGTGTGTGTGTGAGGGGCAGGGGAAGCACAGGGGTGGGAAGCACCCCAGAGAAGAAAGGAAATAGTATCCTTTTGACTTCTGCAGAGATATAACACAGACTATTTTAGCTCTTCCAGGTTATAAACAATGGCGAGTATGCACTAATTCCAGCTCTTCTGAATCTTGAAACTGCTTCCTTAACTGGGTCCAAGAGTAGCTACATAATCTGCAAGACCCAGAGGAAAATAAAAGTGCAGGACCTCTTGTTAGCAAATTATTAAGAATGTCAAGATGGCAACAGCAGAGCATTAAACCATGTACAGAATTCTGTCTGCTGCACAGTTTTCATGCTCACGAAGCCAGCCCTTACTGGGTCCTGCCAGATGTTTGAAAAGGCTACTAATGTCTTCACACTTTCTTCTTCACTGGGGAATTCTGGAATGAATCCTACCTCTTTGTGGAGCATTTTTGACTTGCTTAGACTTGGTCAAGTCCAAGTTTTCTAGCAACTTCTCATCATCTCTCTGCACAGGTGTATTGATCTGCCAAATGTGCTGAATCCATTGACTGTGTCATCTATCATTCTGACTCCTGAAAAAGTGGAATGGTACCTGGTATAAAATAATGTATAGTTTAGAGGCAGAAATAACTGCAATCTAAGGAAGCATGTGATAAGTGAGAGAAAGGAAACATAAGCATTGCACTCTAGACATTCAATGAGGAAAATTACTTCCAGATAGATTGCTCTTAGAGGAGGCAATATTGGGTGGACCCTTGAAAAAAATGGATTGAATTTCATTTGCATTTATGAAGACAATCCAGGTGTAAGATGCAAAATCACAGAGATGGAACACAAAGACATACATTTGAGGAACATGGGCACTTTGGTGTAGGTAGAAACGTATGGAGTCATTTGAGGGTAAAATCAGAAGAACAGCGTAGGAGTAAATCAGCTTTTTCCTGTCTAGGAGGCTAATGGTGCAAGAGAGAACACTTAATTATGTTGAATAGTAAAAAATATGCAGTAAAGATGAGGTTAACTTTAATTGAACTTCAAATTATTTTTATGTCTGACAACAGATGACACCATACTTGAAGATGTATATAAATCTAGCTTATCAAATATTGTTGAACACTAACAACTATTTTATATCTATGGGAATAAATTTGTATAGGGAATCTTGGGCCCAACCAAGCAGAGGAAATCTCATCCTCTTTGGGTCATTCTGATAAGCTGGTACCCACCTTCACAGTAGCATATTGTACTAGATTACAATTACTTGTTCTCAAGTCCATCTTCCCTCTGGATTATGAGTTCCTCAAATTCAGAGACTGTGTCATAATTCTCTCTACGCCTGCATCTGGCATAATGCCTAGAGCATGGTAAATGTTTAGTAAATATTTGTTAAATGACTAAACATATATTGCTGATGCTTGTGCTTGCCTTCATCTAAACATTCTTCTTCTATTTACTCATAAACGATGGGCATTAAATTTAAAAACTGGAACAAAAAAGCTCTCATCGAACCCTAGTTGTAAACAATAGCTAATAGTTCGACTTTCAACTACATCCCCCCACCCCCACCAATATCCATGATACTTTGCCTTCCAGTCTGGTTTCCTCATCCCTTCAATGTCCTTGGCCTTGTGGTACCTAGTGACTCAGTTACCTTGTAACCTGTCCTTGTTATTTTCTTAACATTTGGAAATGGGCTAATTCTTTTTCAGTAGAGCCATCCCTACTGAGATGAAGAGGAAGGCTCCAGATATGTTGAGCTAGGTCAGTAAGAACAACAGCCACAGTGTGAGAATGATACCACACTGTGTGATGTTGTAACAGCCATATGTGAGTATAACATCGCCTTCGTTTGCAAAATGGCTCCCTGACATTCAGTTCAAGACTCAGCTTTGGAAAACTGTAAGCCTGGAAGCTAAGGTGCATCAGAAGCTTCCTGATCCTTACCCTACCACCTTAGGAGAGTCTCTGCAGATTAACTCCGGAAAGTATTTCTACAGTGTCCTCATGCCATCCTGTTTTGTTTATGGCATCTTTGTTTATTTTTTTTCTGAGAACATTTGATAGCGTGTTTACCTCAAAACTCACTTCAGAGTATAGATAGGAAGAAAATTCTTCTCCTAGGTGCTTTGTTGTTTGGTGTTTGAAAGTAAAGCCACGTGACATAAAGAGTATGAACTCTTTATACAGATACAACTGGCCTGCAACACTCGCTGGTAGGGGGGAAGTTTTTAGATGGTGTCAGGATGGGAAATAGTGTGAGACACTTGCCAGACATCAGTGGGCTCAGTGGTGTTCCCACAGCTGCGTCCTGGGATGCACGGCACTTACAAGGAACAATTTGAAATAACTTTGAGTGTAAAGGAATTTGAAATCAGGGTAAACACCAGAACACAGTTTTATCATTTTTAAAAATGTAGAGGATGTTGCCCCTGAGTTCGGTTGCAGTGGGAAGAAGAGACACATCTTTGTAAAATTAGGGAGACAGACTAAATTGGAGCAGAGGGGAGTCTCAGGCTTGCTGGATCTGGATCCTAACAAGGTCTCAGGTTCCAGGATTCAGTTTACCCATCAGTAGAAGCAGACAGTGAAATCGATTACCTCACAGGCAGTTCAACACAACAGTACTCAATAAGTGGGTTGATACTGTAGCTCATCTTAATTACTCAACTATTATCATAATTAGCACTGGTTGTGGAGCCAGGTATTCTAAGTGGTTCGGATTCTATTTTGCTCAACACCTACTAATTGTACAACATTGAGCATGACTTCTCTTTGCCTCAGTTTGCATTCGTAAAATTGGACAAAACGTAAAATTGGACAAAACGTAGGACTGGTATGAGTACAATATGAGTGGATACCTATATAATGGAGTGGTTAGTATGTAATAAACACTCAATAAATATAACTTACTACTTTTAATATTACCACTGCTGCTAAATTATTCAAAGGGCAGGATCAATGTTCTTTAGGAAAATGAAAATAGCCCGCTGTAGCCATTTCAAAGATATTTCTAAGGGCCAATAAGCAAAGAGCTGACAATTAGGTAAACCAATGGTGGAAAATTTCAAAAACTGTTATTTTTCTTTAAAAAGCAACTGTTTATTTTTAAATAATTTTATATTTACAGAAGACTTGCAAAGGTAGTACAGAGTTGTCATATGTACCCTTCACTCAGCTTCCCTTAACATTAGCCTCTTACAATGACTGAAACAAATTAACATTGGTATAATACCATGAACTAAGTTACAGACTTTATTTAGATTTCACCAGTTTTTCCCTAATGTCCTTTGGTGGTGGTGGTGGTTGTTCTAAGGCCCAATTCAGGATTCCACGTTGTATCTAGTTGTGTCTCTGTGGTCTCCTGAAATCTGTCACAATTCCTCAGTTTATCATTGCCTTTCCTGATGTGGACCTTTTGAAAAATACTGGTCAGAAAAATTTTAGCTGGTTCCTAAATTTGGATTTGTGTGATGTTTTTTCATGATTAGGATGAGATTATGAAATTTGGGGAAGAAGACTAAGGAGGCTAGATGCCTTCTCGGTGCATCGGATCAGAAGGCACGTGATAGCAATATGCTTTGTTATTGGTGATGCTAACCACGGTGACTGGGCTAAACTAGTTTTCTGCCAGCTTTCTCCATTGTGCTGTTACTGTCTTTCCCTTTCCTACTCTACTGATTAGAAGCGAGTCACTAAGTCCAGCCTTCACCCAGGGGGAGAAGAAATAAGCTCCACCTCCTAGAGGGAGATGTATCAAAGAATTCATGAATCTATGGTTACAATTAGCACAGTAATTAAGAAATATTTGGGGGAGAGATAATTTGTGGTGATGCAAAAGTTTCTTCTTAAACTTTTCCCCACTGATTTTAGCATTCATCAGCATATTCTGCCTGCAGCAATTTTTGCTATAATCTTCCAGTGGCAATTTTCTATTTCTCTCATTCTGTCTGTGTGTATTAATTAGAATTTCTCTGTAAGGAAGAAGTCTCCTGTCTTATTTATTTGTGTAAGCATGGACTCATCAATATATATTTTATCCTTTGGGCTATCATTCAATACTATATTTATTTATTTACTTGCTGAAATTATTGTAGCTTTGGGCCCTGGAGGACTTTAAGGTTGCTAATTCCTATATTCTTTTGAGTTTTTTTCTCCCTCACTCTCTTGTTTTTTGAAACCACAGGATGCTGTGCTCTCGTCTTGGATTTTCCCCACTCAGCCCTTTCTTCTACGAGGCCTGATTCCTTCGATTGGAAAACAGTATTTAGAAACAAAGTTCTGGGTGCTAAGTGTGTTCCTTAGGGCGCACTAGTTAGGATCTGTGCCCATTTTTTAAATGGGTTGTTTGTTTTTATATTGTTCAGTTCTGAGGTCTCTTTATATATTCAGGATACTGATGTCTTATATGTATTTTCCAAATATTTCACTCCACTCTAAGGTCTTTCTTTTCATTCTCTTTACAATATTGTGAAAACAGAGTAAAAGTTAATAATTTTGATAAACCTATTTATCATTTTTTTCTGTTTTAGTTTGTGCTTTAAATTTCATAACTAAAAAACTCTTTGCCGCCCTGGCTGGTGTAGCTCAGTGGATTGAGCGCGGGCTGTGAACCAGGCATCGCAGGTTTGATTCCTGGTCAGGGCACATGCCTAGGTTGCAGGCCATGTCCCCCAGCAAACGCACATTGATGTTTCTCTCTCTCTCTCCCTCTCCCTCCCTTCCCTCTCTAAAAATAAATAAATAAAATCTGAAAAAAAAAACCAAAAACTCTTTGCCAAACCCAAAGTTGCATTTGTTTTCTTCTAGGAGTTTGATACTTTTATGTCTTCCATTTAAGTCAATGATCCATTTTTAGTTAATTTTGTATAATATTTGAGACATGTGTCAAGCTTTTCTTTTATGGATATCAAGTTTTTTCTTGTCATTTGATGAAAAAACCATCTTCTTTTCATTAAATCACCTTTGGATTTTGGTCCAAAAATATGTTGACGGTGTTTGTGTGTTTATCTCTGAGCTTTATATGGAGTTCCCTGGTCCTCACACTTGTCTTTTTGCCAAAAGCATGCTGTCTGTGGTGTATCTGATTCTAGTTCTGATGATCACCTTGTTGTGTGTTTTACTTGCCTTTGCATATGCCTCATAACTTTTATCAAAAGCTACTGATCGGTGTAAAACAGTAAATATTCTTTATGCTTGACGAGGAACACGTTGGCCTTCTGCTAGGCCTTTACTGTCAGAGGTTTCTGTGATCTACTCAGGAGCTGCTTTGTTATTGTTATGGTTATTCTCATTGTACCTCAGGCTTCGAAGGTGCTGATAATACCTTCTCTTCACTCCAGCTGGTTTGCCAGGGGTTATTTCCTCAAAGTTCACCTCCCTCTTAGGTTTGGGTTTTCCCTTTGTGCTGGTCTCCAAAGAAAATCTGTGTCTTGCAACTCTCTCTGGTTCATTTCATTGTTACGATTTCTTGACGTGTGTTAGCTTGATGGTGAGGGGTGGAAAAGGGGAGCATTTTCTGATGCTCTGATTAATCTTCAGCTCTAGGTAGCCTGGTGTCCCTGGGTCTGGTGGCTGTGTATGCTGTGCTTAGTGGGAATTCCTGTGGCATGCATGCCCCTTTCCAGAGGTAGAAGGGTTTTTTTTCCTATTCTCTTCCTCAGTTGCAATGACTTTCCACCACTTGTTCTGCCTGCTAAGACACCACTTGTTATCTTAACACAGATTAAAGCTTTGCTCATTAGAGAGATGGCACTGGGAGAAGTTCCTGCCATGGCTGCTGTTCCCTTCTCACAGAAGGCACCGGGAAGGACGCTTTGAGCAACAGAGCAAATGAGAACTATGGGAAATTTTCAACACAGGATCAGTGACAAGATCAAGTTTACATTTTAGGGAGCTGGGCAGTACATGAGAAGGCTGGTTTCAAAGCTCTGGAAAGAGTACACATAGCAGGGGGGAGGGAATCAATTATCTTGAGAAGTGGCATCAGAATTTCTCTCGGGGAGGAAACTGTTTCTGCTTAGCAAATCTTTCTGATGGGCCATTTAGGTGTGAAAAGATAGACTCCCAGGAAAAAAGAGAGGGCAAACATGCAATTGAATTTCTCAATGAAATAAAATGAGATAAATTTGAGCTTGTTTTGCTGAGCCTGATAAGGAAGAGAAAGAGGGGCAGGAAAAACCAACAGAGTGATTACAACGCATCTGATAAGGAGCTGGGATCAGTGAACTGCACTGGGGAAGGGATTATCTAAATCACACTTTTGGATAAGGATGTCTAAAATGCTAATATGAAGTGATTGTATTTTCTGTGATGTTAATGTCCTCAATTGCCCTGAAACTTCAGTAAGTCAGCCACACACATCAAAGGCAATGTTTTAAGGAATTGTGATTTGGAAGGGGCACCAAGGTATTGGAACCAAGTACTGAGGCTGAGTTCAATGTCTGCATCAGTTAGGTGCACAACAGCAGGTAGTCCAAGAAGGAGGGCCAGAGAAGCCACCAAAATGAGTGAATTCAGAGAAATTAAGAATTCCTTGCCTGACACAGGATGGGAGTTCGAGCTCCCAAAGGAGGAAACTGGACTTTTCATAAGTCAGAGATTTGGGTATCTGAGACTGGGTGATCTCAACAAAACCTTCAATTTATTAGTCAGTTCATTCTCATGGCCAAGAATATGGGAATGCTTAGGAATGAAGTCTGTAACTGGGATGCCTATTGTGTATATTATCTAATTTAAAAATTTTTTAAATATAGATTGAATATATATATATATAGTCTGTCTGGAAAAAGTCCACCCATTGTTAATATAGTGAAATGATTTGTGCCACATCAGTGTAACCTGGCAGCCAAAGAGAGAGGATTGTAATGCGCATGTGTGAACAATGACAATCTCACTGTAGTAGTCAGTGGGGGCGGTAGATGCCATTCAGTGAGCGTGTGTACTGTGTGGCTGTCACATTCAAAATAACTAAGAGAGTAGAGCAACAAGTCTGCATCAAATTTTGCGTTAAGCTTGAACATTCCTCCATGGAAACTATTTGGATGATTCAGAAGGTTCCAGCTACGGGCAACTGGTCATTGGCAGCTTCACCACAACAAAGTGCCCACTCGTGCATCACATCTCATGCAGAGTTTTGTTGGTTTTGTTTTAGGTTTTATTTATTTATTTTTAGAGAAAGGAAGGGAGGAAGAAAGAGAAGGAGCCTTTCAAGAGCTCCCCGTGGAGCACCTGGCCCACAACCCAGGCATGTGCCCTGACTGGGGATCAAACTGGTGACCCTGTGGTTTGCAATCTGGAACTAAATCCACTGAGCCACACCAGGGCTAATGCAGAGTTTTTTGGCAAAACATCAAATTACTCAGGTGACTCAGCCCCATTATAGTCCAGAATTAGCATTCTACAACTTCTGGCTTTTCCCAAAACTAAAATCACCTTTGAAAGTATAGAAATTTCAGACCATCAATGAGATTCAGGAAAATATTATGGGACAGCTGATGGTGATTTGGAAAACTGTGTGAGGTCCCAACATGCCTACTTCGAAGGCGACTGAGGTGTCATTGTCGTATGAACAATGTTTCTTGTATCTTGTATCTTCTTCATGTCTCTATTTTTCATATTGCATGGCTGGATACCTTCTAGACAGACCTCATATATAAACTTCGATAAAGTCACAGCAAATTGACTGTGTCAAAATAAGCTGCACTGGACTGCAATTTATACCATAAAAAAGGGAGCAACAGAAATCAGGTTAACTTATTCAAACCACTTGGAATTATTTAAGAATTATTACAGATCTGCAAAAAGGAAAATGCAGTTGAGGTTGCTGTCAGAGAAGACAACATATCATTTATGAATTGTTATATTTAAAATGGAATCAGTCTAGTCCAGAGGGAAATTTGGCATTTTTGCAGTGACCTGGATGCAAACAGATCCCAAAATGAAAAGCCCATGCTCCAGGTGGGCTGCGATTATGGTGATGCATCAACCACTTCTCTGAATATGAGTTCTACCAAGACACCTAAGTCCCACTGCACATAGCATATCACATGCAAAAGGCAAATTGGGCATAAAATGCCAATTATTTTACACCTGAGACACAAAAGCAAGACATATTACAAACAAGTGTATTTTGGGACATTCTTTCAAAACAGTAAATCACTAACTTTGGCTCATAGTCTGTTGTATGAACTTCAGTACCAAACAGGAGGCAGTTGGAGTTACTGTCAACAACAGAAGCACTACATAAGAAAGTCAAAATTTTTTAAAGAATACCTCCTGTACATTTATATTGTAGGAATATGTCTTATAAACAAGGGAGAAAATGTCACTAAAAACTCAAAGTATTATTCTTGGAAATATTCACTTTCACATTGCTTGGTTTTTGGGGGGATTTTTGGGGGACCTCCAAAATATCTCATGCCCTTTACTAAAACTAACATAGAGAAATTACACTCCTCTGAATTATACTCCTTGAATATGGTCCACTTTAGGGATACAGCACTAATATCAATTCAAATACATTTGGGATGAGGGTTTTTGGTTTGTTGGTTTTTTTAATTAATCCTGATAGACTTAATACCTTCTAGTGTCTGTCTGGATTTGGTTGCCCCAGAAGCAGATCCTATCATAAGGATTTGAGTGCAAGAATACATGGAACACCATCCCAGGAAAACTTGATAAGGGAATAGGTAAGTGAGGCAAAGAGGAGAAGTCAATAATTTAAGCAGACAATCACTGTGGACAATTGAGACTCAGTGTTCCTGGAGAATTGTGGAAGACAGTACAGACAACACCACAAAGCTCTCCCAATAAGGGGTCCCAGAGGTCAGATGTTTATCTTACTTCTCATGTGCCTGTTGGGAGCTGCTTCTACAGAGAGTAACTCTTCAATGTGCACTGTGTCTGGGCCACCGATCTTCCAGGGAAGATCCTTTGGAGAGTTGGAAGGGCTTGCCTAAGAAGCTTTGGGAGCCATGGAGAGGTGGATACTGAGAGGATGGGCAGGGCACCCAGAGACACACTCAAACATTTCTCACAAATAAACAAATCACAGAATGGTACAATGAAAGGAATGTCCAAATAGCAAGGGATCAAGTCCTTCCTGCAGGTGGCTGTGATACCATCATCTACCTGTTCCAGATCTCTGTGCTTTTGCAATAAATACCTTAAATTCTGTAAGGGACAGAGACGAGGAAGAATTATAAAAATGTTGATGTACCCAGCGACATCTATGTAAAATGCATGTAGTTGTGGCTTAGGAAATGAGAGAATGGGAGGTTGGAAAAGAGTGACTTCTGGTACAAAGGGCAGCAGAAATGAGACGTAGTAAAAACAATTGATTACATGGTATTTGCTCCCCAGTCTGGCTTCAAGAATGTATGACAGAGTTTGAGTCTCATAGGAAGAAACCAGAGAAGTCTGGGAGGCAGCAAAGATAAGAAGCCCTGTTCAGTGGTTATGTGAGGAACTGTGCCACCATGAGAAAGAGAGGCTTCTTGGTTTTTCTGGCAAGAGCATGGTGTGGTCCCTAGGCTGTGAGGACCACTGGGACTCTACCATCACCTTCAAAGGGGAAAGAAGGGCATGCAGATCAAGGGGCTGGGATGCAGCCTCTTTGGCACTGGCATCAATGATTTTAGTGGGAAGGAAAGTACCAGCATCTGTGTCAGAGTGAGACACCTCTCCTAAATGGCTTCACGGGTAACATATCACCAAGGCAAGTAGAATTTAATATGTGGGAGAAATGTTCATGCACACCTGAGATACTGTCAATGACTCTTGGAAATAACTAGAAAAACCTCAGAGAGGACGTAGGGGTTACTTTGGAGTTGGGTAGAGAAATGGTCAGAGTATTGGCAATGAAGTGGGAAATGGGACAAGGTTCAGGTATTGATTGAAAAAGGTTCAAGGTTCAGGTAGGGGGACTCCAGGAGGGGTCAGGTTGGAGGGAAGTTCATGGATGCGAGAACCACGACATCAGTGAGGGTTCTGGAATCAACAAGAAGCAAGCATTGATTTCTTCAGCCCATATTGCCTGAGCATTCAATGAGTCAGTCATTATTCCACACACTGGGTGTACATCACAGAACAAGATAGAAACTTCCTACCCTTATGGAGCTTACCGTTTAATGCATTAATAATGTTTTGTGTTCATGATAGTAGACTATTTTTTCACTTTTTAAAACATCCTATTTTCAAATAATTATCCTTTAAATTTAAAGTTATTCTCATAGGATCGGGAAATGTGGATATTGCATGTAGAAATGTGACCAGCATGGAACCAGTTGTACCAAAATTTTATATGCACAATGTTCATTCATCTAAGCTATTCTTGGTAATTTCATTTCTCTTACAAATGATTGACTAAGGCAATGACACGTGATACAGCCCTGGCCAATGAGACTTAATAGGAAGTTTGTTAAGGAGCCTCAGAACAAAAAAAAATCTCTTCTTTGTAAAAAGAGGGCACATAAGGAGAAATTTCCTTTTTTCTGCCTCTCCATATGGTTGCGTGAGGACATGACATCTAGAACCACAGAGACCATTCTGTTTCCATGAGGAAACACTGACGGAAAATGCCAGCAAGCTGGATGGGAGGATGGGAGAATGAACACATTAGTCATTAGTATTTCTGGGCTACTGAATGAACAAATCCTGGAATTTTCTTCTTCCAGTGCTCCTGTGTTATGAGCATGTAAATTCTTCTCATTGTTTAATGCACTTTTAATAGCATATTCTGTTACTTGCAGCCAAAAGCCTGCTATCAAATGGACTCAGTGACTTTACCAAGGAGTCAATTGAGAACACCTTTTAAACACCGATACCAAATGTTCAAAACTGCCTGGGTTATATCACTGAAAATGAAAATGTTGTCTTTTGACCTAAAGTAAATCTACTTATTTCAAAGCACTTCATAGACTGGCTTTACTTGCTTCGTTCTCATTATTCTTGAAATAAAAGCCTTATATTTCTCAATACACAGTTTAAAAAAGTATATATTGGATATACTAAATATAACAATTGACATATTCTTGATAATGCAGAATAATAAAAGATATTTAAGCCCAAATACTATAGTAAGCAGTTTTCAGAATTCCTTATGGAGAATTTGCCCTTTGTAGTAATTTATTTAGCATCTAGGACACTTCATCCTTAGTGATATACTTTTTTAAAATTGTATTTTAGAGAAAAAAAAGGGAAAGAGAAAGAGAAATATTGATTTGTTGTTTCATTTATTTATGTATTCAATGGTTGATTCTTGTATGTCCCCTGATAGGGAATCAAACCTGCAACCTTGGCATGCTGGGACAACACTCTAACAATTGAGCTACCCCGTCAGGGTGTCATGCACTTTTAAGACACAGAGAAGACCCTTGCAGAGATCTGCCATGCTTCTTCCCCAGGACTGCCCCCTCTGAATGGCTACCCTGCTGGTCACTCAGAAATTATCTGCCAAAGTCACTTAATGTAGGAAGCAACATGAGACAGTAAGAAAAATTTCAATTACACCCTGACCTAACTTCTCTTAAGGTGTCTTTATATTCCTATAAATCAAAGCAGGTAAACCCTTAACACCACGTTGGAAAAGTTATATGTATATTTAAAAAAAGAAAGAACCAGTATCTCTCACTGTCAGATTTTACTGGTACTTTGTGAAGACCTTTCAATACTTTTCCAATGTAAACTATGTCAGGAGAAATCTCAAAATACATCATATGATCTAAATTGTGGATGACAAATAGCCTGGGCTTCCCATCATCCCAATGTTGTCAATTTGGCCTTCCTCCTCACTGACTGAGGACAGACAGTGGGACTCCAGACTCAGGCCTGCATAAAGTATCACATCCAGTAAATGAATTTATTTCTTTTACCAATATCATTGCATCAGGGAGAGTTGGGGGGGAACATTGGCTTGGAATAATGTTCCTCGTAGCTGCTGATACTTCTATTTACTTCCTGTAGTCTCAATAAAGATGAAAGAAAAACAAAGACAGAAAAGGTACAACCTCATCTTAGTTTTACAATTCCCTTCATGTTTCACACAAATTCATGCACGTTAAAAATACAGCATGTGCTCAGAAGAGTGGGGCAGTGTGGAGACAATGAGTCCTCCATCTCCAGCCGTATACCTTTGTCAGAACCACCGAGCACACAGGTGATAAGAAGGGAGGTGTCTCTGATACAGGGTGGCAACCCCCCTGATCCAATTTATTCCCTTCCTGGAAGCTTCTTTCCTCAGATGTGGCAATCACACCTCCTCACCTTCTTCCTCCAAGAGCGTCGTTAACTTTCCTGATTTGTTTTCCCCTGTTTAAATAATCCAAAACCTGCTACTGCATAGTACCTTGCAGAAGAACAGATGCAGTTGGGTGCACCTGGGGACAGCTGCGGTCTGGACTCTAGGCCCCCATCAATTATCACCCCCCTTACACTCACCCTCCCCTCCTTCACATTGCCACCTGTGCTTTATGTGTTCCTGAGATTCCTTGGGAAAAAATGCAATGAGTAGCATGCAGGGGGGTGTCTCTCTGATTCCCGCACAGTGTATAGTCCTCCCTTCCATCCCTCTTTTTCAACATGCTAATTGTAAATGCAGATACAAAGAACTGCCTCCAGAAAGCACAGACTTCAAGCTCAACCCAGACAAAGGTGTAGCAGCTGCCAGAACTCAGACACTATCCGATTTCAGTCTGAGGCTCAGCTTTGAAATTACTGCAGGCTCACAATTTCCTTTGTCTTCAAGGGCAGGATTGGGCCCAAGCAGGAGACAACCACTGTGAGTCTAAGGGCCACCCAGCAGTGCAAGGTTTTCAAGATATTACAATTATTAAAGCACATGCGTTGAATAACCCGATCCAGTATGATGTGTTCTTGGATCTCGAAAATTACTCATTTCTTGAGAAGGCTTGCTAGCTTATTGTTTGCATTTCAGTGGACACCAGAAAATGGACGTAGAGCCAGGTCCTAAACCTCTTGATGTCCTCTCTCACCTGCCTTGCAAGACTTGGCACATCTGCTCTGAAACTTCTTGCTCTTTTATTCTCCTGCCATCCTAGTGAAAACCAAGCCAGATTTAAATGGCACTGTAAAGGCCACTATAAACAGCCTGGAGAAACCAACTCAGGATGAAAAGGTGCTATTTATTTGGAGTAAGAGTGGACTGGAAGGAATCTTTCCTACTAACATTAGATGCTTTGATGAAGGATAATTCAGGGGTAAACCATGCAAGAATTATAGAAATGCAATTTTAAGTGAATAAACTCATTTCTGCTTCTCAAGATGTACTAAGTGCCCATGCCATACACTTAGTCTATCTTAAAGCAGCTGGTCACTTAAATCAAAAATTACACAGATGGATGAAAAGTTCTCACAGAATTAAAAAATGTCTCTAAAATATCCTTGGCCACATGGGCTCTGTGGCCATCAGCAAGTCTAGGACTTCAGGCACTTTGCCCCCAAGCCCACAGACTTCTATTGTCCTAATAGCCTTCTGGCTCTCACAGTGATTTTGTCTCCTTCAAATGCAATTTCTTCTTTGGCCAGGGTCCCTTTCCTTAACAGTAGGGCACAATTCAGGTATGGGCAAGTGTTACAGGAACCCGTGGTAGAAAGGCATACACAGCTTCTAAGGAAATTCAATTCTTACCTAATCTCTGAAATACACTAGGAAAGGGCCCTAGTTCTCCCTCATTTCAGGATTCTGCTGGGAATATGGCATGTTTTTCAGGCCAGTTTGTAGTTATACTCACACTTGAACTTCTTCAACATCTCCAGATTCATGATCAAAGTAGGCCAAGGCAGGCTGAGTATTTAAATGTATAGTACCTGACTCACTGTCATACCAGCATAACCCAGGAGATACAATAGATGCTACTATTGCTTAGAAAATTTTCTCTCAGCAACCTCTAACATTTCACCAGGCTTACTATTTTCTAGGAATTATGCTAAGATATTTTATATAAAATATCCCATTTATTTCTCACAGCAAGCTGGTACAGAAGGCACTATTGGTTTCCCCATTTTATAGATGAAAAGGCTTAAATATAGAGTGTGTAAGTAATTTGCCCAAGGCCACAGAACTAGTAAATACTAGAACCAAAAATGTACCCAAACATCCTAATTCCAAAGCTTCACATGCTTTTAACTACTACACAATTCACTGGCCCCCCAAAAAATGTCACTACACACACAAAACACTGTTTAACCTCATGAATAATATTAGAAATATAAAAGAAAATAACAGTGAGATACCCTTTCTTTTTAAACTAGATCAAATTTACAATGATACCATCTGAGCAGGGGTGGAAGATGAGGCAAGGGCTCTCCATGCTGCTGGGGGTACAAACAAGTACAAATTTTCTGGAGGGCAATTTGACAATAACATCAAATGCCTGGGGATTTCACCTACTATTTCAACTAGTGTTGGGAACTGCCCTGCCTGGTTTTAGAAGCTGTAACCCCCCCACCCCCTCCATGGCTAAGGCTGAGTAAGTGACCTTTGGACTATAAGCCACTAAGGAGACAAAGGTTTTCTCCTTGGCAGGGGCACTCTTCTGCTCCTTTTACTTCACCCTGCCTGGCCCCAATGCTTGATCGGTTAGCCAATGACAGGTAAGATTCCCCAAGGGGGGAACAACCTAAAACAGTCACAATCATGTGGAGACCCCAGAGAAGAACTTAGAGGGCTATAGCAAAAGGGGATGATGGACCCTCACCCCTTGACTTTGACATAGCCTGAGTTCTTGTTCTGCCTGCAAGAAGTCTCCTAATCTCTTGGCGGCCTTACTTCCCCTGCCTGATTTAAGCTTGAAACAATGCCTTAAGCCTGAAACAATGCTGGTGGTGGGTGTCGCCCTGTGCTGGAAAGGGCAGGTTCCCTAGGGCAATCAGACTTTAGAAAGAATATGTAAAATCCTGTGAAACCTGCTTTGTTTAGAATACTCTCAGTTAAATGATAAGGGTCCAAGCGAGAAGTGAGTTTGTTCCTCAAAGTTTTATGGTTCTTTAGCCATCTGACTCTGACTCAAAATAGGCCCTCAGAGTTCTTTGTATATTTGATCTTACTTCCTGATAATGATTAATGAGCTTTACCTATATTCTTGTGCAAAACAAACCCAATAAAAGCTTGTCCGGCAAGGGTCAGGCGCTCTCCTCTTGAGAGAGTGGCCAGGCTGCTCCAAGGCACTCTCCCCTTGAGGGAGTAGCTGTGCCGTCGCTCTTCCTCCACAGGACTCAGTAGTCTGTGTGAATGTACCTCGTCTCATCCACAACGCCTCAGACACTGTGGGCCGGTGTCTGCGTCAAACCAGCAAATTTATTCCCAAAAATTTATCCTAAGGAAATAGTCTAGATACGTATGAAAAAGATGTGCAATAATTTCTTCATAGCTTTGTTTATAACACAATGGGTGATAACTGCAATATGCAGTAAAAGGAAATTAGCTGAACAACCTGTGGTATATCCATATATTGGAATTCTTGCATTTAGTCAAAATTGGGATTTAAATGTATTTTAAATTATATGGAAATATATTTAAGGTGTAGTGTTAAGTAAAAATATGCAATACCATACGCACAATATAATCCCATTTTTGCTCAAATTTGCCCACACATTTGGAGCTTGATATATTTTTTTATTTTTTAACTTTCATTTTTAACCCTGGTATTCTTTGGCTACTGGAATTGTTTGCAAGTATTTTAAATTTATTTTTCATTTTCTTGGGATTAATAATGTATTTTTTGTATAATCAAAATATTTTTAAAGCTATTGATAATTGTGATAATGAGATTAAATTGATTTCATAGGTCAACAAGTCTCAATTACATCATCAAGGCAGATATAGACATGAGATCAGTTATGAAATATCAACACTTTATTGCAAGTAACACCAAATTAAAATTAGAAAATGCTTTGTGAATTCAAAGTTATCCTTTTAATAATATCTCTTTTACTTCCTTGGGTTCCAACATATTCTCTTGAGTTGAGGTTGATGAAAGGGGGTGGAATTTCCACTGACCTGGGGAACTGCATGCCATCCACAGGTGATGATGCCATCTGCACCTACAGATTGATAGGAGTGGGGATGATGTCCATTGATAAAGTATGGCCTTGGTAAGGGTGAGGGGTCAAAGTCTGGTTAATGTCTGCATGTGAATGACCATTCATCATGTGGCATCTGCAGAAAACAAAAGTTGAGAGCAAAAACCACAGACAACTCAGGCTGTTTCTAAACTAAAATGTTTAAAATCCAACACTGCCCAAAATTCTCTATTCTTTACATGACAAACTACTCCAGTCCTTAATGTTTCAAGCAGCCCACAAATCAGAGAATTCTGACTATAACCCCTTCCCTCCTTTTGCTTCTTTCTCTACTCTTACGAGGCTTTCCAGAGATTAGACCACAATTCTCCTGGGGTCAAGGATGCAGGTCCAAGTTTTCAGGAGGTCAACCCATGTGGCTTTGTTCCATGTAGGGATGCTATAACTCCTGCCAGTCTTCTCAAAAAGTACATACAGTTGAGTCAAAGGAGCCCAAAAGAAATTACCAGTAACCAAATTTTTACCAATGTGGCAAAAATGAAACCATGTGCTCTATAAAAGGTAGAACACTGACACTTTTCTGGACTGCGAAAAAAGCACTATGTGGTGTTAAACCATCCCTCGGCCAGCACACTTTGCTGCTTGTTTATTGCTTCATCTAACAAATGTGTTAAGTGATAGTCAAAAGCATACTCTTTGACAAGACTGAATATGCTGAAAATACGAGAGCCCAAATGAGTAGTTGTTTCCACCACTTATAGTAGGATTAAGCATTTATCAGATCAGGAAAATACTACAATTCAATTGGGAGCATGAGTAAGAGTTCAAATATAAAATATTTGAAATATGTGTCAATATCTGATAAACATGTCAATCTATTTCCATGTTAGTATATCAATTTTATCTCTATAGACATTTCAAGCTTCAGATATGCAGATTTTATATTTGTTTAGGTATAAACAATTATACATACATTATTTTATTGTGTGCATTTGAGTATATATAAGGGTGTATTACATAGTATGCTATAACTCACACCAAAGTTGAGCCTGAAGTGATTTTGCATATCAAACCATATTTTATCATTTCGATAAAAAAATATTTAGTGAGCACTTTGTATGTGCAAGGTCTTGTGCTCAGTGCTAGCAAGGAATACAAAGGCAAACAAAATTCAATATATATGCTCTCAAGGAGCTTCTAGTTTGTCAGGTGGTTGGAAAGGCAAGTAAACAAACAACTATGAGGCAAACAGAGCCAAATGACAGTGATACAGATATGACAATAGCGAGATGGGTATTTCAATAACTATAGAGAAAGACAGAAGTAAAGATGGGTATAGATCCAGGATTGTCAAGTTTCTCTCACAAAAGGGCCTGTGGTAGATAGATTAGGTTTTCTGAGCCATACAGGCATTGTCACCACTGGTGAACTCTGCCATTGTAGCTAAAAGTACTGTACTCATAATTAACACAGAAACCAAAGGGCATGGCTGCTTTCTAATAAGACTTTATTTATAGACATTGGAATTTGAATTTCATATCATTTTCACGTATTACAAAATATACTTTTTTTTCCAATTTAAAAATATATAGACCATCCTTAGTTCACAAGCAGTTCGAAAACAAGGAGAGCTATATTTGGCCTGAGGACCAGAGTTTACTCACTCCTGATATAGACACAGCTTAAGAGACAGAGATCACACCAGTTGGAGTATGAAAAGTAAAAACTCAGGGAAAACTTGGAGAAAATAACTTTAATAATGTATCGTGGGGAAAGGAAATGTTTGAAAGCGATGGGAGTGGGATGGGAAAGTTAATGAATGGGAGAGGAAAAGTAATTTGAGGTCATTAGAATGGCAGAGTAAGGAGTTTGGTGTTGGCATTAAGAAATGCCATGCTAAGGAGTTTGGATAGCTCCTGAGAACTCAGGGAAACATTTTAAATAAGGAGGAAATGATTGTGGCTGTTGGCCAGGTAGTGGAAAGTGGGAGGTTTGGTGAGTTAACACACGAGCTTGACCTCCCAAGTGGTCATGAAATTGAGAACAGGAGGAGGGACTCAAGGGACAATGATGAAGCCAGTAAGGCCGGGTGAGAATGAATATGGTGCATGAGAGAAGAGAAGGAGGCCGAGCTGACTCTGCAGCTCCACTCTGGGGCCCATGGAAGAGGGGAGGTCATGAACAGTGGTAAAAGGGATGGAAGAGTGAGTTTCAGGGAAATTTCAGGAAGGGTATAAAAATCTCAAGGCATGTCAAGGCAGAAGATACAAGCCCAGAAAGCAGGTGTTCTACTGGTTCTGGAAATTTTTCTCCAGGTACAGTCTATCTTCTCTAAGCTGCAGGTCATTGCTATCATACCATTTAGAGTTGCAATAATTTCAAATCGGTGTAGAGCGTTACCTGCAGCAGGATATTTTTGATGCTATCAAAATCTGGGCTCATTCATCTTATACGTCTTGGCAGAGAACAAGTTAAGAGCCTTTGCTATCAGCTACTTCCAAACTCAAAAGGTTAATGTCTCTTGTTAGCCAAAACACCTAAATAACTAAATGCTGAACTTTTGTTTCCTCCTTACTTCTCTATCTGCATGTTACCTGCAAGTGTGGACCTCAGAAGGAAGTTTGGATTTCAAGTGCCATCTGAGTAGCAAGTAGAGCAATGCTGTTCAATAAACATCCTGAGGTGATGGCGTGGTTCTATATTTGTGCAGTCCTATATAGTAACCACTGGCCCATGGGCTACTGAATATTTGAAATGTGGCTAGCATAAGGACTGAGTTTTAAATTAATTTTAATTTAAATTTATGTAACAATATGTCTAGTGGTTGCCCTATTGGAAGGCGCAGACATGGTTTGTATTGTAGCCAAGGGAATGGGGGATAAGACCCAGTAGGTCATAGGAAGAGCACATGCAGAACCCCAGAAAGAGGAGGCAGAAGAGCATACAGAGACACGTGAAAGGAAATGGATAGAACAACTCCCAACAAAGAGCTTAAGGACAGCTACGGAGAAAAAAAGTTTTAGGAGGGAAGAGCAGTAAATAGTTTCAGTAAAGATGTAACAAAACGTGTGGCAATGCATGACGAAGACATTGCCATGGACTGTGGGTATTAGGCAACTACTGATGACCTTTGATACTCCTACAGGAGTATGATGAGGGTAGAATCAAGTTGCAATGGTTTAGGAATGAACTGGTGACTAAAATGAAAATGATAACAACAGATGCAGTCATGCACCAGAACTACTTTAGAAAGAAAACAGATAAAAAAGACATTCTTTTCAAAATCATGTGTGGCCTGACTCAAAGTTATTGGAAAGGTTAGGCTGGAAAGGGCATTGAAATGACTGTGTTTTTAGGATGCCTTCAGTTACAAGGTGCACCATCAATATAATAACAGCTTTGTTCAGAGGGCAGGGGGAAGGAACCCACTCCTTAACACACACTTACCAATTCTATCAGCCAGGTTTTCCACACTCAAGAGAATGGAATACATATTATACAATGGTAAAGGGTTTCTTTAAAAACATGGCTTTTCTCAATTGAAGGTGGAAACTTTATCTGTATGAATCAATTCCAATCAATATTATCAGATTCTTGGAGAAGTCTGGCTAAACATTCTTGCACAAACTAACTAGAGTAAAAACTGTATAAGGTAATAATATTAGAAGGTAAGGAGAAGATGAGAAGAGGGACAGGGGGATAGTGATGTACTGTCATCACTGACACTGACCTCGATGAAAGAGTTGGGAGCACTGTAGGAATCAAAACCACTATGAGCATGGATGAATGGATAAAGAAGATGTGGCGTGTGTGTGTGTGTGTATAAAATGGAAAATTATTCAGCCCTAAAAAGCAAGGAAATTCTACAATTTGCAACACCATGAAGGACCTTGAAGACCTTAGTGTAAGTGAAGTCAGACAAAGAAAGGCAAACACTGTGTGATCTCACCTATATGAGGAATCACGAAGAAGAAGAAAGAGGAGGAGGAGAAGGAATGGAAAGGGAAGGGGAAGGGGAAGAGGAAAAGTAAGACGAAGAAGGAGAGGAAGGAGAAGGAAAAGGAGAAGGAGAAGAAAGCTCATTTAAAAAGATATTAGACTTGCAGCTACCGGAGGTGGAGGGTAGGGAGAGAAGGAATTAAAGGAGAGTGGTCAAAATGTACAAACTATCAGTTGTAAGACAAGTAAACACTAGAGCTGGAGGATACAACATGATGACTCTAACACTGCTGTATGATACACAGGAAAAAATGTTTTGCCTTTTATCTTTCTTTTCATCATATCTATGAGTATATGAGATGATTGATGTTAGCTTAATCTATTGTGGTAATCTTTTCACACTAAATGTAAATCAAACCATCATGCCCCGTGCCTTGAACTTATCCAGTGATATAGGTCAATTATTTCTCGGTAAAATTAGGGAAAAAAACACCATGAGCCTGTGCCTGTTAACATGTGCTCAGGTTAACTCTGGTTTCAGGTAAAAAGGCTCTTCTGGGTTCTGGGGCCAAAGAGACTTCATGTGAGCTACTGCCACCATCATAAGGAAGTCAGAGGAGAAAACCCCTTCCTTCTCTCCCATCCCAGCCCCACTCCTGTTATTTCTGGGCTTTTAGCTAGAGGCCGAAAAGAATACTTTTCCTTTACCTTTCTCTGTGCAATTAACATCAGCACTACATCCAGCTCATTGTCAGGCTTCATATGCACATTGAGAAATATTTACTTTATTAAAGAACATAGACCCGTAGAACCAGAAGAGACATTTAGAAACCACACCAATCGGATATTGTCTTCCTGCCCCAATCGGTATTTGTTTATCCTGCCCCCCAAAAGATGATTATTTATTTCCTTCTCGCAGATCACTAGGGACAAAGATGCACCATTCTGCCTTTCTTGTTTGCTGCTGCATTTTATCCAGGTGTTGCTTATCCTAACAGAGAGACCTGTATATTCATGGCAAAACACACTGACCTCCATGGTGGAGCTTTTGTTCAAATATGCACTGTATTTGAATAAACACGTCTGAGTCACTAAGTTCCTCCCAACAAATGTTTTAACATCTTCCCATTCCTTTCTTCCATTTGTTCAATTCACTTAAAAGAATAATAATCATTGTTCTTTGCCCTTTTGTCCAGTTTGTTACTAAGTCTTGTATTTTTTTTTAATTAGGGAAATTTAGTGCAACATGTTATGCCTCTGATTCTAAATGTCGACAGTAAAGCTCTCCAAACTCATGATTTCCATGGCAAATGTAACTCTGTCTCATTGCCGAGTCACAGAGGCACGAGCATTAACATTTTATGCTATATGACAAAATACTGCACTCTTGGAAAGGGCCAGAATTAATGTTACTATGACAACTCCAAATTTCTGACTTTTATGCATGTAAAATTTCAAGGATACAGTTGCATTATAGCACAAGATTGTTTATAAAATTTCACCCGAACACTAAGATATTTATTACAAGTCCTCACTGAGACCGATAGAAAGTGTCAGCCCCCCATACCAATGCACATCAGCAAAATAGATGGTTGTGTATGTGTGGTTGCAAAATATTATGAAATCGATTAAAATCTTATTTCTTTTCGTAGCTGCTATACTTATAAACACACACATACAGTATGCAGCAGTGGGTATAAATACAAATAAAACATAAAGAGAAAACATATAAAACCTCATAAATATACAGTATCCTGCCTTATCAATATTCATTTATGCATATCTCTGCACTCACGCATTAATAAAAGCACATATATTGGATTTGAATGTGTGAGGGATGGGCAGGGAAGCTGTAATCAAGATATTCAAGCTCTCCTCTTCATGGATAAGTATTACATTATCTCTCTCAGCCTATTATGTTTTCTGAAATTTCCAAATGTATGTTCTGGCCTCTTCAACTTTAGTCTTTTGCATTTAAGTAATGAGAAAGTTAAGTGCAATAAATGGATCACTCAAGGGCATTACAAAGAATGTTTTGATCTATTTAGAGCCTTTAACTTCAGAGCAAAGGCCTGGTTTAGTGTGACCTTAGTGAATTCAAACTGTTTTGTTTCACTAACAAGTGAAGCATATATTTCAATAGAATTAATGTATGACTGTCTTCTCAAAGACTCCATTTCAGGGGGATGGGGGACCCGACTTCCAAACTCCCTCAGACATATTTTTAAGAAAGCCTCTCAGTATAATGTTAATTGATGAAAATTTGGGAAGTTTATGTTCCTGCAGCTCTATTTCATTTCTGTTAATAATTAGTGGTACAAATATCATTTTCTTCCAAAACTCAAAGTGCTGAGGGGCTTATGAGTAATCTGAACTTTTTCTCAACAGACTCTTCCATGTTCCCCATGGTACAAGGGTTCAGGACTCCACACTCTATTTTTATCTTGGAACTGTTAATATTGAGGCCAAACCCAGCTCTAAGCTGAGATTATTTACTATTTTCTGGGCCATTTCCCTTAGGTGTCTTCCTTTTCTATGGCTTTTGTCATTCCTTTGGCAACTATGAATAATGCACCAACATCCTTACTAAAGACCAGTTGTTTTATGGAGCCAGGATGGATAATTAGCAAATTAATTAATGAGAGTTATCCTCCTATTATTGAACCAATCATCTGTATACGCAAGATGTCTTCAGCTTATAAAAGACATTTCTGTCTATGAGTAACTACTTGTGAACCTGTTTTTTTTCCTGTCTTAGGGCAAGTTTAGAAAGACATTTTACATGGAGTTTCTTTGTGTTCTGACATAAACAAAAAATATAAGAGGGGTCAGAGGCACTGGGAGCAATGAGGTCCTTTACAAGAATTATAACTATGCCCCAGACACGGAGCCTTGCATTTAAGGGTGGCTCATATTTATTGAAATTTCACCAAGAGCAAGGTGCTATTTGAGGTGCTTTACAGTCACATGCTCTAACCCTCTCAGCAACTCCATAAAGATGAGACGACAATGCGCCCAGGAGCTAAATGGCCTGCTCAAGTTCACACAACCGGAAAGCAATGGAGCCAGAGTTGAACCCAGGTAGTCTGGCTCCTGACCACACTCGAAATCACTTTTCCTGACTTACTTTTACCAGACCTCTTAAAGAGATTCAGGGTTCTAGGCATAGAGTTTTGGGTCTTCTTGAGGCACTCCATTACCACCCTCCATCTGATGATGGGATAGGTCTTCCTATTTGCTTCAGAGCAGTTCCTCTCACTTTAGATGACTTTGCCTCCTCTACATCTGATACCCAGATACATCACTGCCCTTAAGTCAGTGAGAGAAGACCAAACTTAAGATTTAATGGTAAGAATTTTCTCTTTACAATTATATAGGGGTTTTTTATATTCTTAAATATAATCTCTTATTATAGGAAAATTGTAAAACACCAAAACAATCACTCTTAATAGTTATGCCATGGCAATTGTCACTCCTGGTAGTAATGTCATAGTAATTAGCACTTTAGTGTGTCTTTCCTTTCTTTTCTATGCACATTTTCCACATTTTAGATAACACTATATATAGTGACTACTATTAATATTTAAAAGCAGTGCACAATCACTCACTGCCAAGGACTATTTTAAGTTTTAGATGCATCTTGCTTATTTACTTAATATCATAAGCTTCATGCCAGTTATGTTATTTATTGCCAGGTCAGTGACTTTATGATATCTTATCATGTGTAATGTATAATGTGTTTGCAATTGAACATTTGTTTTTTTCCAGTTTCTTTCTATCATAGATATTACTGAATGAACATCTTTGTGGGTTTCATATTCTTTTTAAAAATTTATTTTGTATTGTTGTTCTATTATAGTTGTCCCAAATTTCCCCCATTGCTCTCCCTGGCAGATCCCACTCCCACGCTCCCAGAGTCAATCCCTATCCTGTTCTCCATGTCTATTTATCCAATGGATGAAATAGATTTCCAGACATGGAATTTCTGGTTGACCCTTTATAAGGCTCTTTTTTAGTAGTAATTGCAAAATTGTTTCCTAGAGTCTAGTACTATGCAATTCTTGCCAGAAAGCTGAAACATTTAGTGAGGCAATTGTTGTTTGGGAAGGGTAAGTTAAGAGATGTGCCAGCACAGTTATCAAATTCAGTCATCAGAAAGCTCCAACTTTGGAATTCATTAATGTGGGCTTCTCAGAATGGTTTCCCAGACACACATCAACATATGTCAAGACTTTGGCCTTTGCTTTCATGGAGGGCAATTAAGACCAAATCCATGTGAGCAAAATCACCATTGAAAAGGTTGCCTACAGTGGTAGTCATTATACCTTAAATAAGAGTAAATAAACTTTGTGTTGTCCGATTAACTGGCACACATCCATCTTTTCCCATTAAAAAATGACTGAACATTTTGGTCTGGGCAATTGAAAAACCTCATATTTAAGTAAATATTGTACAGTAGCCTGAGAAATAAAATACAAACTTCTCTTCAGCAAAATATTTTGCCCACCATTTTACCCCAATCTAGCATCCCAATCACACCTCCCATCTTCGCCGTGAGTAAACTCTCTGTCCTAGATAGAATTCAGTCCCTCTCTTTTGATGACTCCTCATTGTCTTCAACAGTCTCATTACATGCACAGTGGCCTTATCCAAACACCTTATCTGTGTCTTATGTGTTACTCTATTTTCTTTACTTGTCTTTTTATGTTCAACTTGGTGACTGGGTCTGAAGCCCCCAGAGGGCCTCTCTCCTGGCTACATCCTGTAGGAATTCTTAGAGGAGAGGGTCTCACATCTTTGGTTTATTTGTGATCTGTGCGGGGTCTATTGTATATTCCCCAGGGAAATACAGTGAGGCAAGAAGAATCCATTATTACCCCCTTATGCCCCTAAAGGTTTGAAATCCCTTTACATCATAATATCTCCCAATAAAAGTATAGTCACTTAAGGTAGGAAGTCATTCTGCCGTACAATAGAAACATAAACTGCTAAACAGGTCCCACTTTCATTGTTAGGAGTACAGCTTAGTATAAGACCTCAGTTAGAATTTACTGAGTGGTTAGCAAAAAACAAATGTTGACTCACTACTTATTGTATGTACCTAACCTCTCTCTGAGGGAAGAGGACATTTCTGAAAACCCCCTTTTCACTTTGGTTAGGGTTTAGCAATTTCTTTCTGTAACCCTGCCCCAGGGAACTTTTCTCAGCAGCACTGCTTGGACTCGAATAAGTACATTGTGTAGAAACATCTTTGGAGAGTGCTTGCACTCCATGTAAAGCCATTATTGTTCAACGTGGAAACTCAACAAACCATAACTAGCTCATGCCTCTTCGTATCCCTTAATCATTCCCTCCAAGGTTTCCAGAATCACTTGAGAAGTATTCACTTTGTGAACCTCCCTTTGTAAAGTCACAGTTTGAACTGTATGCCTCAGTCAAGAGTAGAGTCAGAAAATGTTGCTAAGCAAGGCACTTGAGGAAAAAAATTCAGGGTCACTGTTCAAGCCAGCTCAGCAAAGAAACGTCTTCACTGAGTGAAGTCACCAGGTAATGAGTAGGCTTGAGGCAATCGAATTTTCTCTCTGGAGAAGTCTTAAACTCTCAGGAGGGCTGGGGAAAGAAAACAGACTTGTTGATCCAAGAGGCTCTCTAAGTCTCTCATGTCTCAAGTGTGGATATGTCCAAAACCAGCCATTGAGATAAGATGAGGCAGCTTCAAAACAGGCAGTGACAGCTTCCCCTAATTCCATCAAAAACTTACAAGTGAGAAAATGCAGAAAGCATCATCCAGATGCTAGAGACCGGGAAGTAGCTAATGGAGCCATAAATTCATCATATTGATTGGCCCATTGATTTTTCCCGGTTTTTAAGCACCCATTTCTTGGTCCTATGCCAGAGATGCTTTAAAGAGCTTAAACAAAACTTACACCAAAATTTACCAATGGCCCCCAGGGAACCTGAAAACTAACTTCCTCTGTTGTCACAAGCACAGCTGCACAGGTGAATCCCCTCCAGAAGAAACTGTAGAATTCTAGATCCAGAAAGCTGTAAACCTGTCTAATTAAGAACCCCAACTGGGAGGGGAAGTATGAAAAAGCCTAAGTGGTGAAAGCTGGGGTTGTTGGACCAAGAATCTATGAAGAAACAGTTTTGTTCAAGTACTTCTGCTAATAAAAATTGAAGAACTCAGCATCAGCAGAATGGATACAGGATATCCACTTTCCTAGGACTAATCACAGAAGTTTTGGCACCATCAATTTCTTAATCCATTAGCATCCAAACTCTACTGTGTATAAGAATCATTTGAGGCATTGTTAACAATAAGGATTCCTGGATTCATCTGCAGCAAGTCAGGTTTTGTAGGGAGCAAGACCTCAGAATCTGCATTATAACAAGTAGATTGCCAGGTGAAGGGGATCTTTGTGTAGAAACACTACAAACAGAAAAGCTTTATCTGGTGACTGCAGTAAATTCACTAAAGAGGTATAAAATAGATGTTAAATATTTGAATGATTGATAATTATTCCTTCCTTGTCCATTGATTCTCTTATACACAGTAATCTAGAAAGTCTCTTGCCAACCCTTGAGTAGCAGAAATACGCACAATGATTTGTATTAATTAGAAAACTTTGATTGCAAGTAACAGAAACTGACTTAAGTTAACTCAAGCAAATCAGGGTAACTATTATGGTACTACAGTGGCATCCCATGAAGTCTGGTAATATGAGCTAGGGAACTAGAAAACTATAGCGTGCGCTCTCTTTCTCTCTCTCTCTCTCTCTCTCTCTCTCTCTCTCTCTTTCTCTCTCTCTCTCTCCAAGGCAGGAAATGGCTGCCCCAAGCTCCTCAATAAACACATGAGAGTTCTGAATGCTGAAACTGAATTCCAGTTCAAACTCAGGTTGGTTGCTACCTACAGTGCAGTCATTATGGACCCCAGGTCATCTACAGGTCAGGGGTCCACATGAAGGGTGAGGGTAATTTTGAGTAAGGAGTGGTAATGAATTTAAAGTTTTAATCACACTGTTTTTAGGTTTTTCTTCTATTGCAACTCTTCTAACACTGAGCAGAGATATCTCCCAACAAATCACACAAAATGTTGCTTTTCAGTGAGGAAGCAATGGTCCACAGAGTGTTCTTTCTTAGAAGGAAAATAAAATAGATAGACAGGATTTGGTCTCAGTGCAAGGTCAGCTCAAGACTTAATTGCTAAGTGGATGAAAAATATCTGATTTCCTTATCTTCTCTTTCCAAGCCTCTATATTCCACCTACTTCTACCTGCTCACCCACCCTCATCAAACAGGAGGATATTATTAATTACTCACACCCAGAATGAATGGGTTAAATTCACCTGTCCCTCACTTCAGGGGAAAAGATGACCATGATAAGGCTAAAAGCTACCCTACCCATTTGAATGACAGAACATTAATGTCATTTACCCTGAAGGGATCCCCCTCTCTCAAAGCACTGCGCCTGGAGCTGTTCTTTGTGCTGGGGTCCCGGTGACTCTCACATTCAAGCAGTTAAGCAAATCAAAATGGACAGAGTATGATCAGGAGTCCTGATCTCAAAGGCAGATGTATTCTCAGACATATTTTTTGGCACTTCGTGACCTATTTGCCTGTATCAGGAGATTTCTCTGTTTTTTAATATTTAAACAGGGTGAAAGAGTTCATTTCAGCCTCAGCGACAGGCAAACCCCATGGTAGCCTTCCACAACCTGAACAGAATTTTCTTTCTGAAAAACTTTATCCTCCAAAGGGTGAAGGTGGAGAACTGTGCAT
>PVIA01011208.1:0-46172 GCA_004024845.1 Tonatia bakeri
CCTGCATTTGTTCATCTAATTTATGTCCAAAGTCAACCAATTCTGTGAGCTTCCTGATCACCAGTGCTTTGAACTGTGCATCTGGTAATTCTGCTATCTCTTGGTCACTTAAAAAAATTGGTTCTGGGGCTTTCAAATATGTTTGAGCCATCTTTTTAATTTTCCTTTGGTTTGGTTGCGGCTGTTTCGTAAGGGCGGCGGAGCCTTAGGTGTTCACCAGGGCGGGGCACCCCATTCTCTGGGTTGTGACATTGTATGTGGGCGTGGGGTCTGAGAGGGAACAATGGTGCCTGCTCTGCTCTCTCTAGGACTTCCGTCCCCTCCACTGCCTCCCACAGGCAAATTGGGCCCTTCCTGTGCTGGCTCCCGGGCGGTGGGCTGGTGCACTTTCTCAGACTCTGTGGGCTTCCCCGAGAAGTCTCCTGTGAGGCTGAGCGAGTCTCCCAGCCTCAACTCCCAGACGGGGCTCTTAAGCTTTGAAACGCGGAGGCTCTGCCCATTTACGCTGCCCGTTTTCGCTTAGTTTGTGCAAACGTGTGGCTGCGGACAGCCAGCTGCCTTGAGCCCCTCACTGGGTCTGCTAGTCGCCTCCGGAACCCAGGGTCTGCCACCGGTCCGTCCGCTGCCGTCTACGCCCTGCGCGCCTGCCAGGCAGCGTTTCTTCCCACCGGGACCCCTTGACCCCTGTCCGCAGGCCTCCGACTCCGCCGCTCCTTACCGGTCTGGATGTACTGGAGGCCGACTTCTGTTCAGTTAATTTCCCTCTGTTCTGGTTGATTCTTGTTTCTCAATTTTTGTTGTCTTTAGTTTTGGTTGCGCGAGGAAGCACAATGCGACTGCCTATGCCTCCATCTTGGCCGGAACTCAATAAAATATATTTTTAAAAGGGAACTAATTAAGGTCTATGAAGAAAAATAACTTGTCTCTGTAATTTTTCTTACAGGCATGTGCGTTCACTGTCTCTATCCTTGGTGCTTTTAGGCAGCACCTACAGGTTCAACTACTATGTTTTTAGGATCTTTGTGCTGAGTTCTCATGGGAAAATTTCATCTAAATCAGTTGGTAGGCCGTCTTCTGTGTGTCCACTGTGTCCACTATCTGGATACAGTTCATCCCCCTCATGGACATAAGCTTGCTGACTCCACCACCAGACTGAGAGGGCTACTGATGCATGTCTTGGTAGGTGGCACCCATCCAGTCTGTAGCCTTCATTAGGGGAGATCTCCTTAGTTGAATGGCAGGTAGGGTGTATTGGGAAGGTGCTTAGCATTTACAAAGGGACTGTAGGTAACCAGAGGGAATGACATCTTGGGTAAAGGGTATCTTAAACTTTGAAATATTTTAAAACCTGCAGTGACGTTGGCAGTCCAGATTTGAAAGATGATTTGAGACTGCCACCTTGACAACTAGTGCAATCTTTACAGGAACATTCTGTGCCGAATTCCTTTAAGGGCATGTCTTTGACGTTTTCAACATGTACTTCTTTGTTTGAAAAAAGAATGTGTAATTTAAATTAGAGGCACCAGCAGATTGAATCAGCAAGGAATCTAGTCACACTGCTGCCCAGGCAGAGCTATGCTTCTGCACTAGGCACAGACACACTTAAGTGTTAGTGTATTATTTATTACATTTAATTTGCATTGTGGGTCCTACTGATGCAGGATAGAGACCATTAGGGACTGGAGCAAAGTTCCCAACCACCTTCCCCCTGAAGGAGACACCAGCCCCATGGCCTGAATGAAAGGCATACCAAATACTTTCTCACCCAAGAAATGATGTCCACTGGTACAGCTATAGAGCAGATGTACTATTCTCAGGGTATTCTTTGAGCGAACACCCGCAAATCCACTTCTCTAGTCAGCTGGGGAAATACAGGACCTCATTCTTGGAATATACACCTTGCATTACCCAGAAGGCATGCGTGGACTAAGACAAAGCTGAGTCAATAAAGACTCAGAAAATGCATTTCCCTTGGGGCCACACTGTAGGGTGGGACTTCCCTCGGCTTCCTGGCCAGCATTTTCTCTTTTCTGTTTTCTTATTACCTGGTCGGGGGATAGTGGTCATAGGATGGAAAGGAGAAGGTCCCAGTGTGCTGCTCCCCACAGAAGGAGTGAGGCCAAGTACACTTCCCTGGTGTCCAGCATCAGGGTTGGGACAGTAACCACAATACCAGGAATAGCCTCCTTGCCCACTGCACCCACCCCTCTCCTGCCACAGAGTCAGATGGCGGTGACTGTGGTGAGGTGCCCCGCTGAGGTTAGTGTGCGTGGGCCCTGGGCCCTCCACCCTCAGCCCACGGAACCCTGCAGCCCAGGCCCCGGCGTTGGGGATCATAGGAGCTACTGGGTGACCCACAGTGTGACCGGTGGGTGAGGGTGACTGGCCTAGATGCCGCCTTCGAAATACGTGAAGGGGTCGTTGACCTGGATAAACCTGCACGCCTGGCCTCTGACTTGAAAGAGTCTGAGGGGGAGTCACGTCCTGACTGGGAGGCAGAGGTGTTGCACCTTCATTTTTATGGTATTGGGAGCCCATGATGGTTGTGAACCGAGGGAGACACAGGCTGTGTCATAGTTTTCAAAGCTGTTTAGATCCTTCTGAGATAGAAAACTGACTGAAGTGTGGTGATGAAAACATTGAGATAAAGAAACCAGAGTCCTTATCCAAGGTTGCAGGGTTGATAAGAGGGTGCACTGAGGAGAAACTTGGCTGGAGGTCACGTACTCCAGGGCTAGGTTGATACAGCTGAGACCTGCTTACCAGGAGCTGAGGGTGGTTGATTGCTTCTTCCCACAGGTTCTGAAGTTGAAAATCATTATCAAACTAGACAAGGAAGGGCAGGATGTCCCAGTCCCTACCTGGTGGTGACATGACTGCATTGTGTGTAAAGACTCTTCTCTTGGTAATATTCCAGCTTTCAAGTGAGGAGACCCCAATCCTGAGTGTAGGTCACAAGTAATATCAAGGTGCTCCCATATGTGGTGTCAACATAAGAAACATTCAAACAGTAGAGACTTTTTTAAATGTTTATTTGAGCCAAACTGAGGATGATTTCCAGGAAACAAAATCTCAGTGGAGTGCAAAAATGCTTTGGAAAATGGCAGTTTTGCCACTTATTTTATATTTGAGAATCAAACGGGAAGATGTGTAAGTTGGGAACTTAAAATCCATTGGCGATGGGTCACGGAGGTGGGAGAAAACAAAGCAGGAAAATCCCTGATATTAAATAAAAAGTAAAGATGAGTGGACACAGAATTCTTTCACATTACTGGGTATAACATTGTTAATATTTAATTAATTAACACAGTAATAACACGGAGCAGTACCTTGGTCTCTGCTGTCAGGTACAGTTTATGCCCTGAGGGGTAAGAGAAAAGGAAATTATCCTGATATTCCAAAGGTGTGTTAACAAAGGTGCAAAATACAAACATGGGCTCCTTTAAAGTTAAAATTGATTTTCCTCAGGGAAGATAGAGGCCTACGACATGACTACTTGCCAAGACTTGCTTTTAGTTAGGAACTTTTCATTTGAGACTATATACAGGGGTACTTTCAGTCTCTTAGTTTGTAAGGCCATCTGGGAGGACTCCCCTAAGCTAGTTTAGTATGTGAACCCTACCCATTTTTGAGGGGAGAGGACCACTGGCCGTCAGTGTAAGCAGTTAAGGCAGGATATATGGGAAGGGACACCAGTACCTGTTTGGAGCTGCCTCAGAGCTGGGAGTGCGTCCCTTCGGTCTCTTTCCTTATGTTAAAAACAAGTCACAAGGGATTCAAAAATCAGACTTGAAAGTGGCCAAGTGAGAATTTTGGTATGTATTAGGGAGATAATGGGGTATTTGTATAAGAAACAGGAGTTAGTGTCTCCTGGGTTTAATAGGCTACATCTGACTGTAGAAAACAGATTGTGGGGGTTAATGCAGGAGGCAGGGAGCCTTGAACCAGGAGAGTTCTATGATCCAGAGGAGAGCTGATGGATCCAAGATGGGCCTCAGATGTAGGAGAAAAAGTTGAATTCTTGGTCCATCTTTTTTTTTTTAATTGAATATTTTCCCCTTACCATTTATCTCCCTCATACCTCCTTCCACTTCCATCCACTCCCATCCTCTTTACATTTTTTAAGAAGGGCAAGCATAGTTTCAGATTTTCAGTTGCAGGAAGAAATGAAAGGGTTCAAAACCACCCCAGCATTTTTGGTCCTAGCAGCTGAAGCAGTGGAGGCTCCATCACCTGGGCTGGAGAAGATGGTGGTAGGTTAATTCTCTTTGGGAATGTCGGAAGGTTCTTTTGGTTCACGTTTTCATATGTCACAATGAGAAGTGAGCAGAAACTGAAATGGTCAGGCCAGTTCCTAGCTCACCAGAGTGCTCACAACCCAGTCAGGCCAGTTTTCCAACCTGCTGGACTGCTCATGACTCAGTTATCCCAACTCAACTGATAGCCTGTGGCTCCATCGAAACTCTCCCAACATGCACAATAGACATCTGGTGCCAGGCAAAATGGCCGGTGGTCACATTGACCCTCCTGTACCTGGGAATAGGCTGGCCCTTCACCTAACCTATTGTCTTGGCTCACATGCTGGAACCCCGAGGTACCCGCCTGGAAGAACAAGAGGTGAACCCCTCCCCTATCAGCTCACAAAACCTGCACTTTTTCTTTTAAAACCCCACTCTTGCCTTCCCCAGGGCTGAAATCGACCCTGACTCAGCCGGCCTCTCAGCACAGCATCAAATAAAGGAACTTGGATCAGATCATCTGGTTCCTTCCACCTCTATTTCTTGTACATTTCTAACAGAAAAATCTTGTGAGCAGCTAACACATGTGTCTGGAAATCTATGGAAGGGTTGAGGAGGGAGTCATGCAAAAGTGGTGCCTCGTTTTTGCAGGACAGTGAAGGGGGCAGAGCTGAGGGAGTGCACCTGGGGTATAAAGCCGAGAAGCAAGGAGAGATCAAGGAGAGATCGCACAGTGGTGTGCACAGCTGGAGGAAGTGTGAGCTGATGGTCCTGGGTTCTTGGTGTTTGGATTTAAGGGTGAAGCCTAAGTCTATAATATATGGCTGTGGTTTGGAGGCCTGATCTGGGAGACTCAATGGAATTGTTAGCAGGAAGAATCGGGCCTTGCAGGCATGACCCTGAGTTTAGATGGCATTCATCTGCCCCACTTCCTCTTCTCTCTGCCTTTGCTGAGGGTGATGTGAGTAATTATTGAGATGGTATAGAGACAGCAGGCAGCTCTGGCACCACGCACTGGTATTTTCTCTGGACAGGGGGTCCTGCAAGGGGTTGGACATTTGGAACAGACAGACTGTTCCAAATTCATTTGTATTAATTCTGACAGGTTGTTGTGACATTTGATGATGTCGTCGTGTATTTGTCCAGGAAAGAATGGCTCCTCCAGGATAAGGCTCAGAGAAGCCTGTACTTCCATGTGATGCTGGAGAGCTATGGTCTTATATCATCTCTGGGTAAGACACTGACTTTCCCTGAGCACTCTTTTTTGCCTTGCCAGTACACCCTTCCTCAGGGTTGCAGTTTGCTTCTCCTATCCTAAGCTCTAAGCATCCTGACCAGACTTGTTCCCAGGGAACATGGACAGCAGCAGCTGGTCTCAGGCTTGCCCCTGATCATGTCTGCAAGGATCCATTTTTGTTTGTTTCATTGCCCCCAATTTTAATGAACTAACTCGCAGTTGCAAAAACAATCTTCCATTTCACCTGTGACCTGGACTAGGCTTTGCATTTCCCCTGTGCCCTTCATTCTTTAGGGGTTGCTCTGTGCTCCCATGTGGCCTGTGAAGCACTATGTGCTTCCCCAGTGTTCTGAGTGGATCCTGGACTTGGCAGGGCTGGTTTGCTTGCACTGCCCCCTACTCTCCCTGCTGCCCCCATACCTGCTGTACAGAACCCTCATAGGGAAGGATTTGACCTCAGTAGTATTGTGAGAAGCCTAACAGAATGCACATTGACTAGTGAGAAAAAGCATCTTTCATATTCTCCAACATTTCTACAACTATTTATATTTTTTGTCCTTACTGCAAAATATTTTTTGATTGTTAGAGAAAGAGGGGAGGGAGAAGGAGAAATGTCATTGTGAAATAGAAGCATCAATTGGTTTTCTCCCATATGTGTCTATAACAGGGACTCAAACCCACAATCTAGGTTTGCATCCTGACCAGGAATCAAATCTGCAGCCTTTTGGGTTATGGGACAATGCTCTAAGTGCACCATTTGGCCAGGGCTGAATAAAATACTATGCATATATTTGTCAGCTCTGTTTTCTCAGTAGTATTTTCAAACTTCAATAATACTTTACTGCTTTTGAAATAGATGATCTACATATTGCAAGGAGAATATTCAAGTTGTCTAGTTGTGTTGCATTGTGTTTTCCACTTTCAGATCTCATATTATTTGCCTTTTCCACTTAGATGCTCTGTGTTTGGGTATGCAGTAATTACAACTGTTATCCTCTTGCTCTCTATGGTATTATTTGCATAGGATTTTTTTTTTTATGATGAGAATGTGCCTGCACAGAAGATGCTACATGACCCTTGCTTCATTATACTAGCATTATAATACATTAACATTGTGGGACCTCCTTCCCCAGTGGTCAATTAAGAAATATCATGGGAGACCACAAGTGCAGTAGCTTTAAAGTAATATAACTACCTGTGCATGTGCAATAAAAGCCCACCAAAACTATCCAGGAAATATCCGCCCTATAAGAATAGAATCCCTGCAGTCCCGGAGGTCAATCTCTGCTTGGAGTTGGCCCACTCCCATATTCTGTGGAGAGTACTATCACTTAATAAATCTGTTCTCTCTCTTTCTGCTATTAAACTCTGTGTTTGGTTCAATTCTTTGTCTGAGATCACCATGAACCTGGTTACTTGTGCCCATCTGTGACAATTTTCTCTCCCCAACTCCTCACTGGTGAGGGGCCAATCTTACAAAAGCCTTGAGATGTGCAGAAAGGGTCTAGTTCAATCAAAGCTGTCAACTTCACCAGTAGCAAAGGGGATACAAATAGTCTGTGGCAAACTGAGCTCTCAGTTTTTTGCTGGCCAGAACATCATGCTTCCTTCATGTTGCCAGAGACATCTGGTAGCTTTGTGGTGAGGAGACAGGGAATGTCCTGTAAACCACTAGTTGGCTCCTTGGATAATCAAGGGGGATGCGTTTTGGGAGCCCAGGAGTCTTCATTCTCTTGTGTCACCAGAGATGCCTGGTAGCTTTGCAGTGGGAAAAACAGGAGATGCCCTGCATCCCACTAGTTGGCTTCTGGAGAAAAGATGGGGGATGCCTCTCCCAGCCCAAGAATTCTACTCTTTGCTTTCTTTTCCCAGGTGCACCATGGACCAAATGGAAAATACACCCTGTATCCCCCCACAGGATCCCCATTAGGGTACATCCTTAGATACCGGGACAAGTTTGACCTTGAGTGTCTCAAGGAAAAGAGACTTTCTTGTGTAACACAGCTTGGCCTCAGTATAAGCTGGGAGAGAAGGAGACATGGCCCAAAAATGGGAGTAGCATTTACACCACCATACTCCAATTACATCTATTCTGTAGGGGGCTAGGCAAGTGGTTGGATATTCCCTATGTACAAGGGTTTTTTTGTGTGTGTTATCTCACACTTCATTTCTTTGTTCTGGGTCAAAGGAAACATCTACTTTAGGTTTACCAATGACATTTTAGATGACCTGCTTTTAAGTTCCACACCTGCCTCTTGGGGGAAAGAAGAGGAGGTTAGCACATCTGTTTCTCCGGGGGAATCTAAGAGGCCTCAGAGCCCTAAGACCTCAACCCCTGAGTTGACAACTACAACTTCTTCTCCACCCTACTCACCAATATACCCAAAATTACCAAAGAAGGAGAAACCCAGTCCAGTGGGGCATACTAGGAGTGGAGCCTCATATCTCCCTGCCCCTTCTGGCCTCCTACCCCTGAGAGAAGTAGCAGGTGCAGAAGGTCCCCTACTTGAGTACACACACCTTTCTCAATAGCTTGCCTATAGTAGTGCAAGGAAAGGCTAGGGACCTTTTCTGAGCATCCCTCAGGCTTCATTAATAACTTCCATATCTTAACCTTTGCCTTTGATATGGCTTGGAAGGACCTTCATATAGTTCTGACTACATGTTGCTCTCCAGAAGACAAGCAACTAATTTGGGAAGGGGCCCACAAACATGCAGATTGATTACATACTGAAGACCCTAGTAATGCGAGGCCTGCAGTGGATGCTGTCCCAGATCATGAGCCCAGCTGGGACTATAATACACCAGGAAGGAACAGAAGTAAATCTGTCATGATACAGTGCTTATCAGATGGAATGAGGGCCTGTATCAAAAAGCCAGTGAGTTATGATAAGGTTAAGGAAATAACACAAGGAAAGGAAGAGAACCCTGCATTCTTCCATAACAGACTGGTAGAGGCCTTTCAAAAATACACTAACATAGACCCATCTTATCCAGAGGAGCAAGTGTTAATAGGAAAAACTTTATCACCTGGTCAGCCCGATATCTGTAAAAAGCTCCAGAAATTACAAATGGGGCCCCAAACCCCTTTGGCACAACTGATGGATGTTGCCTTTTCTGTCTTCATCAATTGAGACTTAGAGGAAAGACAGGCCAAGCTACTTGCACTAGCTCTTAGCAACATCATGGCCATGGACAGCCACCTCAAGGTAACCTGGGAAAGTCACAAAAGCATGGAGGACACAAGGATCAAGTGTGTTTTAGGTGCAAATGCCCTGAACACTGGGCAAAGAAATGCAGTAGGCCACTGCCAGGGCCATGTCCCAAGTGCAGAGGAACAAACCCTGATACCTGCCACTGGAAGGCAGACTGTGCCCATTCCTAGAGCAGAAAGGGATCATCTCTTATGTCCATGGCAGCACTTCAGGACTGAAGGTGCCTGTGGAGCAGGGTGGCCTCAGCCTACACCAGCATGTCAATCTCTACTAAAGAACCCTGGGTGAATTTTGACGTGGCAGGTAAGAAAATTAATTTTCTTGTTGATACTGGGGCCACTTTGTCCTCAGTTCATATACTAGGCCTCTCTCCTCTAATTCAAGTGGTATTAAGGGTTAAAGGATAATCTAGGACTTGTTTTTACTTGTACCCCTATCACTTGTCAGTTTGAAAGCCAAATTTTAAAGCATTCTTTCCTAATTATTCCACAATGCCCCATACAATTGCTAGGATGAGACCTCTTAGCCAGATTAGGGGCTATTCTGAAGTTTCAGGAGGTACCAGATAAGATCCTTAAATTATGCTAGCCTGTGAAGACAAGAAGGAAAATAGTATCCCAGAGCAAATTTTACAAGGAGTAGATACCCTAGTTTGGGACTGTGCAGTTCCTGGCAAGGCCAGCACAGCCCAACCAGTCCAAATCTGCCTAAAGCTTGGGGTAGCTTATCCCCAAAAGAAATAATATCCTATCAATTAGGGGGCCCTAGAGGGTCTACAGACCATCATAGAGAAGTTTATTACACACTGGCTGCTGGTACCCTGTCAATCATGTAATTGCATGTCTTTGATGTCAACATATACTCCATTGTGCGGGGGAAAATGTGAATTTAAGTTAGAGGCATCCGATCACACCAATGAGGAATCCAGTCACAATGTGGCCCAGGCTGAGCTATGACTTCTGGCTACATTAGGTACAGATGTACTTAATTAAGTATTAGTATATTATTTAGTACATTTAATGTACATTGTGCGTCCTACTGATACAGAATACATAGTATTAAGGACTAGAGTAACGTTCGCCAACCACATTCGGCCTGAGAGGGAGGCACGTGCCCCACGGCCTGAATCCAAGGTCCAGCAGGCTTAGCAGACACTAACTTGCCCAAGAAATAAGGTCCACCCGGGTGGCTGTAGAGCAGATGACATTTTCTCACGGTATCGTTGAGGTCTAAACCACCAAATCCTCTCCTGGAGTCCGATGGGGAAATCCAGGACCGCAGACTTGGACAGTACAACCTACATTACCTAGAAGGTAGGCGTGGAATATCAGTGCTACGTCAATACTCAGAAAAGGTTATTTCCCCGTGGGCCATACTCGAGGGCGGGACTTCCGCCGGTCTCGTGGTAGGCATTTCCTTTGCCCAAGCCCTGCTAGTCACAAGTTCTGTTGGAGAAGGCGCCAGAGTGCTCCTCCCCACAGACGCTGTGAGGCCTAGTACCCTGCCCGGGTGTCCGGCGTCAGGGTTGGGGCCGTAACCCCAGCACCAGGGACACCCTCCTAGCCGCTGCTCCCAAACGCCCTCGGGCAACAGAGTCTGAGGACAATGGCGGAGACCGAACTGAGTCGCCCAGCTGAGGTGAGTGAGTGTCCCGGGCCTTCCTCCACCTTCAGCCCACCGACCCCGGGTGCGGGCGCTGTCAGGTCTTACAGCTCCGGCCCTGGCATCTGGAATCTTAGGCGCTCGTGGGTAACACAGGGTGTTACCGGTTGGTGTGGGTGACCAGCCAAGGTGCCCCCTTCTAAACACGTGCAGGTGTCGTTGACCCCAAAAGACCCCTACATGTGGCCTCGGCCTTCCATCTGCTTTAAACAGTCTGAGGCGGAGGGGTCGCACCTTCTTTCTGATGGTCCGGGGAGCTCGGGATGGACGTGAACCGAAAGAGACACAGGCTGCGTCATGGATTTGAAAGCCTTTCAGATCCTTCTGAGATAGAAAACCTGCAGGAGTGTGGTGATGAGGACATTCAGGCACAGGAAGAAGGGCCCTTGTTAAAGGCCATGGAGCTGGTAAGAGGCCGCACCGAGGAAACACTTGGCCGGAGGTCACCTTACTCAGGGCTGGGTTGGTACAGCTAAGATCTGCTTACCAGGAGCTGAGGGTGGTTGATTGCTTCTTCCCACAGGTTCTGAAGTTGAAAATAATGATCAAACTAGACAAAGGACAGGATCCTTCCCATCCCTACCTGGTGATAACATTACCGTATAGTGTGTAAAGACTCTTCCCTTGGTAATTTTCCAACTTTAAATGAGAAGACCCTGGTGATACCCCAATCCTGAGTTCAGGTCTCAGGAAATACTAAAGTGCTCAGTGCAAGAAATATTCAAACTGTAGAGACGTTTTAACATGTTTATTTGTGCCGAAGTGAGGACGGTTTCAGGACACAAAATTTCTATGGAGAGTGAAAATACTTTGGAAATGGCAGTTTTACCACTTACTTTATTTTATTATTTTTTTTTTTACCACTCATTTTATACATCGGAATAAAAAAGGAAGATGTGTAAGTTGGGAACTTGAAATCCACTGGTGATGGGAGAAAACAGCAGGAAAATCCCTGATATTAAATAAAAATTAAAGATGAATGGACACACATTGTTTTATGTTACTGGGTATAACATCATTAATATTTAATGAATTAACATAATAATAACACAGAGTAATTTCTTGGTCTCCGCCCTCACGCAGTGTTTGTACCCTGAGAAAAAAGGAAATTATCCTGACATTCCAAAGGTGTGTTAACAAATATGCTAAATACAAAGATGGGCTCAGGTAAGATAAAAATGGACTTTCCTGCCCTGGCTGGTGTGGCTCAGTGGGCAGAGTGCCAGCCTGTGAACCAAAAGGTCAGTGGTTCAATTCCCAGTCAGGGCACATGCCTGTGTTGTGGGCCAGGGCCCCAGTTTGGGGCACACAAGTGGCTACCACACATTGATGTGAATTCCTCTCCCTCTCTTTCTCCCTCCTCTCCCTCTCTCTAAAAGTAAATAAATAAAATCTTTTAAAAAATTGACTTTCCTCAGGGAAGATAAAGACCTACATGACTACTTGCCATGACTCTCTTCTACTTAGAAAGTTTTAATTTCAGACCACACACAGGGAGGGGTCTTTTCATTCTCTCAGTTCCTAATGCTATCTCAGAGGACCTCCCCCACCCCACCACAAACTGGTCAGGTTTAGTATGTGCTCTCATCCCTTTTTTTCTTTTATTTTTTGGTCCACAAAGCTATCCAGTGTAAGCATTGGTGGCTGGTCATCTGGGAAGGGAGGCCTGCACCTCCAAATGCTTGGAGATGCCACAGAGCTGGGAATAGGCACCTCAGTCTCCTTTGTTTGTGTTAAAAACAAGGTGCAAGGCAGTGGAGAATCAGACTTGTAAAGCAGCCAAGGATAATTCAGGCATCTGTTAGGGAGATAATGGGATGTTTGCATAAAACAAAGGAGTTGGTCTCTCCTGGGTGTAACAGGCTCCATCTGGCTGCCTAGTGGGAAACAGATTATGGGGGTTTATGGAAGAGGCCGGAAGCTCTGGATCCTGGGACTTTTATGATACACAGGAGAGGTGATGGCATCAAGTTGGGCCTCGGATAGGAGAAAACGTTGGATTCTTGATCCATCTTTTATTATTTTATTGAATTTTTTTTTTACCGTTACCTCTACATTCCTCATGCCTTCTTCCACCTCCATCCACCCCCTTCCAATTTATTTTTTTTAAGAAGAGCAAGTATAGTTTCAGATTTTGCAGTTTCAGGAAGAAGGAAAGGTTTCAAAACCACCCCAATGTTTTTGGTCTTAGCAGCTAAAGCAGTAGAGGTTCTATCAACTGGGCTGGAGATGACAGAGGAAGATTAATTCCATTTGAGAATATCAAGTGGTTCTTTTTCACGTTTTATCAGTTAGAAAGACCATGTGGAAACATCTTGTGAGCAGCTAACATATGGGTCTGAAACCTGTGGAAGGGTAGAGGATGGAGTCATGCAAAGGTGGTAGCTCTTTTATACAAGAGGGTGAATGGGGCACAGCTGAGGGAGCAAAATTGGGTGTAAAGCCATGAAGCAGAGAGAAATCACGCAGTGTGTTCACAGCTAGAGGAAGTAAAAGATGATGACCCTAGGTTCTTGGTGTTTGGATTTACGCATGAAGCCTAGGCCCATATATGTCTGTGTTTTGCAGGCATGATTTGGGAGACTCAGTAGGATTGTTTAGAAGGTAGAAAGGGGCATGGCCCTGAGTTTAGATGGCCTTTATCTGCCCCATTTCCTCTTATCCTGCCTGGGTTTGCTGAGGATGATGTGAGAGATAAATGAGACTGTGATGAGACAGCAGGCAGCTCTGGCACCAAGTTCTGCTGTTTCTCTGAAGGAGTGGGCTGTAAGGTGTTGGGTGTGGGGAAGATCAGGATACAGGGTCTCACACAGACTGTTGCACATTAATTTGTATTAATTCTGACAGGTTGTGACCTTTGAGGAAGTTGCCGTGTATTTCTCCAGGACAGAATGGCTCCTCCTTGATGAGGCTCAGAGACGCCTGTACCTCAGTGTGATGCTGGAGAACTATGCTCTTGTATCATCTCTGGGTAAGACACTGACTCTCCCTGAGCACTCTTTTTGCCTTGTCTGTACCCCCCTTTCCTCAAGGTTGCAGTTTGCTGCTTCTATCCTAAGCTCTAAGGGTCCTGACCTGACTTGTACCCAGGGAAAATGGACAGCAGCAGCTGCTCTGGGACTTACCCTTGATCATGTCTGTAGAGGTGTTTTGTTTTTTTTGTTTCAATACCCTCAATTTTAATAAACTAACTCACCGTTTCAAAAAAAAAAAAAGACTCTCTCCCTTACCAGAGACCTAGTTTGGGCTTTGCATTTCCTCTTTGCCCTTCATTTCCTCAGGGGTGGGTCTGTCCTCCCATGTGGATTTTGGGCGCCATTCACTTCCACAATGTTCTGGGTGGATCCAGGGCTGGTTTGCTTGCAGTCTCCTACTTTCCCTGCTGCCCCCATACCTGCTGTATTGAACCCTCATAGGGAACGATTTGACCTCAGTAGTATTGTGAGAAGCTGAATAGATTGCACATTGAGTAGTGAGAAAAAAGTATTTTTTTATATTCTCGAACATTTCTGCAACTATATATATTTCTTCTCCTCATTGCAAAATATTTTTATTGTTTGTTAGAGAAAGAAAGGAGGGAGAAGGAGAAATATCATTGTGAAAGAGAAGCATCAATCAGTTTCTGCCTATACATGCCTTTAACATGCGATTGTCCCCACAACCTACATTTGTACTGTGACCAGGAATCAAACCTGCAACCTTGTGGTACATGGGACAGGGCTCTAACTAACTGAGCCACTTGGCCAGAGCTGGATAACATACTATGCATATATTTATTCTGTTTTGTCAGTAGTGTTTTTAAATTTGAATAATTCCTTTTGCTTTCGAAATGGATGATTTACTCAGCTTGGAAGGGGAATATCCAAGTTGTCTAGTAGTCTTGCGTTGTGTTTTCCACTTTCAGATCTCATGTTTGCTTATGTACTTAGGTTCTCTGTAGATGGGTACATAATAATTAAATTGTTATCCTCCCACTCTCTTGGTGTTATTTGCCTGAAATATTTTTTGAAAGATTTTATTTATTTATTTTTAGAGAGAAGGGAAGGAGAGACAAACATCAATTTTGGTTTCCTCTTGTGCCCCCTACTGGGGAGCTGGCCCACAATGTGGGCCTGTGCCTTGATTGGGAATTGAATTTCTAGAATTTTATTTTTAAATACATTGACGTACATCATTATATTTGTTTCACGATTAGACATTGTGTAACTTACTAAGCGATCATCTCCATAAATCTCCCACCCATCTGACACCATACATAATTAGTAGAATGTTATTGACTATATGTCCTGGGCTGTACTTTTTACCTCCCCATGAGTTTTGTGTAACTGCCCATTTGTACTATTTAATCTCTTTACCTTATTCACCCATCATGAGAATTGTTTTTAAAGAGTATTTATTTATTTTTGAGAAAAGAGAAGGGAGGGAGGAAGAGAGGGAAAGAAATATCAATGTGTGGTTGCCTCTTACTTGTCCCTCAGTTGAGAACACACCCACAACCCAAGCATGTGTCTCACTGGGAATCAAACCTGTGACATTTTGATTTACAATCTGCACTCAATCCACTGAGCCACACCAGCCAGGAATGAATATTTATAAGTTTTTCCTTGAGACAAACTGATGCCTATGATCAGGACACAAGATCTCAAACTCTTCTGGGTCTTGTGTTTTTCATCCCTTCTCCCACTCTGTCTTTGATTGGAGAATTTCTTGAAGAACCTACTGTTGCCACCTTGTCATGTTTTCTGCCTCTTTTGTAGTTCCTTTATTGCCTTCCTATTTTGCTGTCGTGTGCATGTGTGTGTGTGTGGTTTGATTCTTTTCTCTTTTGTACACGCATTACACTGTATTGAGCTTGTGGTTTTGTTTTTTTTAGACTTATATAAAATTCATACTCTTAACAGTTTGTCATAATCTGAAAACAGCTTCACTGCATGCAAAAATCCTATCCTGTTTCTCTCTTCCATGTCACCCCTTATATGTGTTGATGTCATACTTCACATCTTTCTATATTGTGTACCTATTGACATATGTTGACATATATTGACAATGGTGACATATATTTTTAATACACTTTATCTTTTTTCCTTTACAATAGAGTTAAATAAAGTACATCCACCAATGAACTGTCTTAGTATTATGAACCTCATATCCCGACCTTACCAGAGAGTTTTACACTTTCCACAGTTTTCTGTTTCTTTTTTAAAATGTTTTATTGATTATGCTACTACAGTTATCCCATTCCCCCCCTTTATTTCCCTCTACCCTGCACACCCCCTCCCACTTTCAATCCCCCCCTTTAGTTCATGTCCATGGGTCATATATATAAGTTCTTTGGCTTCTACGTTTCCCATACTATTCTTAACCTCCCCCTGCCTATCTTCTACCTACCATTTATGCCACTTATTCTCTGTACCTTTTCCCCCTCTCTTCCCACCCACTCCCCCACAGATAACCCTCCATGTGATCTCTATTTCTGTGATTCTCTTCCTGTTCTAGTTGTTTGCTTAGTTTGTTTTTTTGTTTTAGGTTCAGTTGTTAATAACTGTGAGTTTGTTGTCATCTTACTGTTCATTGTTTTGATCTTCCTTTTCTTAGATAAGTCCCTTCATATAATAATGGCTTAGTGACAAATAACTCCTTTAACTTGACCTTATCTGGGAAGCACTTTATCTGCCCTTCCATTCTAAATGAAAGCTTTGCTGGATAGAGCAATCTGGGATGTAGGTCCTTGCCTTTCATGACTTGGAATACTTCTTTTCAGCCCCTTCTTCCCTGTAAGGTCTCTTTTGAGACATGAACTGACAGTCTGATGGGAACTCCTTTGTAGTTAAATGTCTCCTTTTTTCTTAGTGCTTCTAGGATTCTCCCCTTAATTTTAATCTTGGGTAATGTAATTATGATGTACCGTGGTATGTTCTTCCTTTGGCCCAACTTCTTTGGACCTCTCCGATTTTCCTGGACTTCCTGGAAGTCTATTTCCTTTACCAGATTGGGGAAGTTCACCTTTATTATTTGTTCAAATAACTTTTCCACTTGTTGCTTTCCTCTTCTGCTTCTGGTACCCCTATAATTCAGATGTTGGGACGTTTAAAGATGTCTTGGAGGTTCTTAAACCTCTCCTCATTTTTTAAAATTCTTGTTCCTTCATTCTTTTCTGATTGGATGTTTCTTTCTTCCTTCTGGTCCACACCATTGATTTGAGTTCCAGTTTCCTTCTCGTCACTGTTGGTTCCCTGTACATTTTTCCTTATTTCACTTAGCATAGCCTTCATTTTTTCATCTAATTTGCGACCATAATCAACCAATTCTGTGAGCATCGTGATTACCAGTGTTCTGAACTGTGTATCTGATATGTTGGCTATCTCTTCATCACTTAGTTGTATTTTTTCTGGAGCTTTGATCTTTTCTTTCATTTGGGCCATTTTTTTTGTCTCAGCATGCGTGTTACATAGTAAGGGGCAAAGCCTTAGGTGTTTACCGGGGTGGGGCAACCCACATGGCTGCATTGTGACACTGTATGTGGGGGAGCAGTCCAGGGAACAATGCTGCTTGCTCCACTCTCCACCAGCTTTCAATCATTTCACCCCATTACCCACAATCAAATTGGGCCCTTCTGTTGCTAATTCCTGGGTGGGTGGTGGGCTGTGTATGTTCTTGCACCCTGTTGGTCTCTCCAGTGAACTCTCCTCTGAGGCTGGGAGTTTCTCCTGCTGCTGCCTCAACCCTCACTGGTGTTTTCAGTCAGAGGTTTGAGGCTTTATTTCCCAGTGCTGGAACCCTGGGTTGCGTGGTCTCTCTCGCTCCCCAGTTGTTCTTCCTGGTTCATCTGTACTCGATGTAAGACCTCCCACGCGACCAACAGCTGCTTTGCCGTGAATCCTCTCTGCCCCTCCTACCAGTCTGGATGAATGTTTCTTCTTTAATTCCTTGGTTGTCAGACTTCCATACAGTTCAATTTTCTGTCAGTTCTGGTTGCTTTTTGTTTTAAAGTTTGTTGTTGTCATTCTTCTGGTTGTGTGAGGAGGCACAGTGTGTCTGTCTACGCCTCCATCTTCCCCAGAGTGCCTTGCTGGGCCTGGATGGCTCCTGAGGCCTGACACTGCAACGGGTTCCCTAGTTTCCTGTTTCTATGTAGTATGCCTTTATAGCAGCTCAGAGATCTTTTTTTTCTTTTTTCCTTTTTGGCATTTCTAGTAAGTCAGGATGAGTAGAAATTAACTTCTTCACCTTTTGTCTTTCCAGGAAAGTTTTTTCTTGTGACTTCTGAAGATGAGGCTTTTGGGATAAAGTATTGTGTTTTGCAGATGTTTTCTTGTAGTGTTTGAATATATCATTTGATATTTTCCAAGGCTGAAAGGTTTCTTCAGAGAAATCTATTACTGGCCTATGGGAATGTTGTCCTTACATGAGAAGTTTCTATTGTCTTTGGTCTTTGAAACTTTTTTTTTGGTTTTGATATTTGACCCTTTTATTATAAAATATCTTGCTGAAATCCTGTTTCTTTTTTTCCAATTTTATTTTAATGATTGTTCAAGTACAGTTTTCTCCCCTTTACTCCCAATCAAGCCCACCCACCCTGAAATCCTGTTTCCATTGAATGCATACAGGGACCTGGAAGGATGTTGAACATGGCCATTCACATTTCTTTTTCATATTTTGAAGTCAATCTTTAACTCATTTTTTGAAATAATTTTTTTATGCTTTGCCTTCCCCTTCCACTTACCTGTGGGGCATTTTTTCTCTTTTCCCCCTTTTCTGGGACTCCCATGATACAAATACAAGTTATCTCTATGGCATTCCCAAATTCACCAAGGCTGTCCTCACAATATTTTTTACATGGAGTATTTTAAATCCCCTGCCTCGGACGTGATGTATTCATTTTAGTCCTTGATTGTGTTTGCTTTTGAAACTCTTTTGCATTTTTCATTTTATTTATTGTAGTCTTCAACTTTCAATTTCTGTTTCTATTTTTCGGTTTTTGTTCTGTGATCCCCATGTTTTGTTCCCACATTTGTTCATTATGTCAAGTTCCTTATGTATTTGCTTATACCTTAATGGAGTTTTTAGAAATGATTATTTGTATTCTTTTTTGGCAATTTATATTCTTCCATCTTTTAACTTAATTCTTTAACATTGTGATGTTCCTTTTGTCATTTTTTTAATATCTCCCTTTGTCTTAGTATCAATGTCTGATATTTGATGAAGCAGCTTTCTTTGTGTTCGGTTTTGGACTTCAGGAACCAGTTCTGCTTAGAAGAATAGTTTTATCTGCATATGCTTATAAGAGTGCTTCCTAGCCCTGACTGTGTTTCTCTCCCTTTCTCTCTTCTTCCCCTCTCTGAAAAATAAAATAATTTTTTTTTTAAAGAGTGTTTTCCTAGGTGGTATGATGTGTTTGGGCTGAGGAGAAGCTTCATTTTGTATCATTCTTGCTTCCCCATGACCAAGGTCAGCGATGTGAAGATTGAAGGGGTGCTCAGTGGCCAGGGCTGCGGTTTTCCAAATATTTAGTCATCTCTTGGAGTCTTTAGTGGCACAAAGTAGGCCACTAGAGTCAATGGTAGCACAAGCTCAGTGTCTCCCAGAAGTTCTTACCCTTGTGTTTTAATCTAACCCTGTTTCTTGAACCAATCTTTCCTGCTATCCTTTTGTGTAGCTCTTTCTCTTATGCTCCACCTTGTAGGTCTTTGAAATAACTGGTCTTATAAGCCTCTTCCCTTATCCTGAAGGGATGCTGTTTATCATGGATAATTGTCTAATTATTCTTGAAGGGGTTTGAATACTGGTATTTTTTTAAAAGATTTTATTTATTTATTTTTAGAGCGAGAAGGGAAGGAAATAGAGAGGGAGAGAAACATCAATGTGTGGTTGCCTCTCACACACCCCCATCTGGGGACCTGGCCTGCAACCCTGGCCCATGTAACCTGACTGGGAATCAAACCGGTGACCCTTTGGTTCACAGGCCTGTGCTTAATCCACTGAGCCATAACAGCCAGGGCCGAACACTGATATTTTTTATTCTGCCATCTTGCCATTGTCATTCATGTAGATGTTGTTCTTTGGGATTGTGGTGCAGAATTGCTTTATGACTTTGTTGCTCAGTCATCTCTTCTGCTTGCTCTTTGGAGTTGAATCATTAGCATTCCATGTAATTCCACTAGGGAGGGGAGGGAACGGTCATTTGTGTATCACAAGAGGGACAGGCATCCAGCTGTGAAAGGATGGGCTCATAGGATGTCTGGCATTGGTGAATGGCATTTGGGGAAATTTGATTCCAAGGCTTGGTTAAAACCTAATTAGGCCCTGGCTGGCGTAGCTCAGTGGATTGAGCGTGGGCTGTGAACCAGGCATCGCAGGTTCGATTCCCAGTCAGGGTACATGCCTAGGTTGCAGGCCATGTCCCCCAGCAACCGCACATTGATGTCTCTCTCTCTCTCTCTCTCTCCCCCTCCCTTCCCTCTCTAAAAATAAATAAATAAAATCTTAAAAAAAAAAAAAAAAAACCTAATTAGGAACCTGTTCTGTTTAACTATATTTTGCCACCATTGCCAATAGCCACACATTAATCAACTTCTCCTTTCCCAGTGTTGACACCTTGCCAGTTTGTTACTTTTAATAATTGCCCATTGCACTCTTGATTTCCAGCCGTGGGTGATCTCTGCCTGTCTGACCTGTGCACCACAACCCCTTCTCTGAGGCGTCTTTTTGGTGCGCTCTAACATTATGATCCATGCGTGTTGCACCTTGAAATGTGCACATATTTGTATAAACCCCAGCATAGCATCTACTCCTTTGTGGTTGATTTTCATGGTTTGGGGCACATTCATATTCTTATACAGCCTTACAACACAAGCAGGAATTGTTTTGCAAGCAGCCTCTAAGAAAGGAATATACTGCAAAGCCAGCCTCTCTTCTTTGTGTCTCGCTGTGTTCTGCTCTCGTTCAATTCATGAGTTGCCCCTTATTATAGCCCTGAGGGGCTTTTTTAGAGACTCTCCTTTGTCTTGGAAATCATCCCATAGAATTATGCCAGATGTTACAGAGCTAAATTAGTGAGGAAAAAACGCACTCCCTATAGGTCAGTAGATAATTCACCAGCATTTGTTTTTCTTCAGGCTGCTGCTGCGGACCGATGGTTGTGGCGGCACCCACTGAACAGAATATTACTGTAAGAGTCTCAGAAGCTGTGAATCTGAAGTCAGCACTGTCTTCCCAGAAAAGCCACCCATGTGAGCGTTGTGGGTGTGTCTTAAGAGACATTTTCCTCCTGTTTAACCAGCAGGGAACCCAACAAGTCCCAACTCCGCTGATGTGCGGGGCATGTGCAGAACCATTTTCTTTCAGTGCACAGAGTCACCAGCTCCAGGAGCAGGACACAGCACAGAACTGTTTCATAAGCAGCGTGGACGAGGTCTCCCTTGCAAACAGCTGTAATTCCGATGTGTCGTGGAAGCCTTGTACATCCAGTCAGGTTGCAAATTGCTTCCTCATCAGCTCTGAACATCTTGAACAATTGGCTGCCTTCACCATGAATAGGGAAAATGAAATCTCTGGGTCTGACGTGGCTTTTCAAATTCCAATTTATTACACTGCAACAGAACATCAAGCCAGTGCCTGTGATGACAGACTTGTTGAAGACCATAGTTTTCTTACTAGAAGACAGTGTTTTTTGTGTTGTGAATGTGGAAAGTCTTTTACCAGGATTTCTGCCCTCCGTATTCATCAGAGAGTTCACACAGGAGAAAGGCCTTATAAGTGCGGCACCTGTGGGAAATCTTATATTCGTAGCTCTGACCTCTGTAAACATAAGAAAGTTCACTCTGCAGAAAGGCCTTATGTGTGCACTAAATGTGGGAAGTCTTTTAAGCAAAGAAGTGCTGTTAATTCTCATCAGAGAGTTCATAGTGGAGAAAGGCCTTATAAGTGTGGTGAATGTGGGAAATCTTTCACCAGTAGACCTATACTCCTTTTTCATCAGAGAGTTCACACTGGAGAAAGGCCTTTCATGTGTGCTGAATGTGGGAAATCTTTCAACAGTAGCTGTTCCCTTCATCGTCATTACAAAGTTCACACTGGAGAAAAGCCTTATAAGTGTGAGGAATGTGGGAAATCTTTTACTCGTAACTGTAGCCTCCGGTATCATCACAGAATTCATACTGGAGAAAGGCCTTATGTGTGTGGTGAATGTGGGAAATCTTTTTCTCAAAACTTTACCCTCCATCGTCATCAGAAAATTCACACTGGAGAAAGGCCTCATAAGTGCGGTGACTGTGGTAAATGTTTTACCCATAGATCTGACCTTCATAAACATCACAGAGTTCACACTGGAGAAAGGCCTTATAAGTGTAGCAAATGTGAGAAATCTTATGCCACTCGCTCTTCTCTCCATTATCATCAGAAAGTACACAATTGAGAAAGACCATATGAGTGCAGTGAACATAGAAATCTTGTACCTGTAGCTCTGCCCTCCGTTTTCATTGAAGTGTTCACAGTGGTTAAAGTATTTATGCATGCACTAAACGGGGAAATCCTTTTTGTGTACCACTCGTGTCAATTAACCTCAAATTGTTCACACCTAGAAACACTTAAGAGTGTGGTGAATGTGGGAAATCTTTTATCTATTGCATCAACTATCATTTGTATCAGAGACTACAAACCTGAGCAAAGTTTTATGGCTGCAAGGAATGTGAGAAATATTTTATCAATAGCCTTCATTTTCCTTAAAGACTAGACATTGGAGAAAGGCCTCATGAGTGTAGTGAAAGTGGGAAACACTTATTTCTGTAGCAGTCCCCTCAGTTGTCATCAGAGAGTCACCCTGGAGAATGACCTTATGCCTGCAGTGATTTGGGAAATATTTTTCTTGTGTCACTGATTTCCACTAGTATGATAGAGTTTATACTGTCAAAATGCAGTTTGAGTGATGTGACTATGAGAATTTTCTTTAAAGATTTTATTCATTTTATTTTTAGACAGAGGAAAAGGAAGGGAGAGAACCATCAGTGTGTGGTTGCCTTTCATGCACCACCTGCTGGGGATCTGGCCCACAACCCAGGTATGTGCCCTGACTGGGAATCGAACTGGCGACCCTTTTTTTGCAGGCTGGTGCTCAATCAACTGAGCCACACTAGCCAGGGCATATATTAGAAATATTTGGACTGTAGCCATTCCCTTTATTATCATTAGAGAATTCACAATGTCTAAGTTCTTATAACAAGGAAATTTTGGAGATCTTTTATTATCTATCCATTACCTTTGTTATCATCTGAGAAGTCACACAGGAGAAAAATTTGTATATATCTGCAATATGAGAATTATTTTTGTAGCACAATCTTCCATTATATTCCCAGTTTCACTCTGGTGAAAGTCCTTATGAGTACAGGGAATGTGGGAAAATGTTTTTGATTCTTTCTCCTTTCTTATCAGAGAATTTACACAGGAGATAGCCTTTATGATGACATGAAATGGGGGAAATCTTCCACCTCCTTTCCATAGGCATGTTAATCATAGTTCACACTGGTGACAGGCTTCAAACATGAAGTAAACATGAGAAATCTTTAGCCACGAGACTTTACTATTTTGATGTTACAGAGTTGTCACTTTGTAAAATGTTAGATTGTAGGAAATGTTTTTTTTTTCATTGTAATGATACTGAAAAAAACTTTCTGAAAATGTCCAAATTTAATTATATATGTTCACAGTGTGGAGATGTCTCAGATAGCTAATGTTTAAATTTTGAAGTAACTTACAAAGTATGACTTTCATTAATTGTGCCTATATGCATTCATGGTTATAGTGTATGATGGTTGCATTCCCCCACTCTAACAAAATGTTGATTTGCTTAATTTTTATTATTTTAGCTTTTTTCATATATATGTCATCCTTTTTTTGTTGTTCTACTTGCATTGCTCTAAGGATTACGAAAAGCATTTTTCTGGAATGTATGTAGTGGGGGATTTATTTTTAGTATATTATGTGCTTTTATACTTTATCTATTATTTTATCATTTTGGGCTACTCTCCTTTAAAAAATGGGAGAGTTAGACCTGGGTGGTTGGCTCAGTAGATTGAGCACCAGCCTGTGAATGAAAGGGTCACTGGTTCGATCCCCATCAGAGGGAACATGTGTTGTTTGCAGGCAGGTCTCTGGTGGAGGGCACATGAGAAGTGACCACACATTGATGTTTCTTTCTTCCTCCCTTCCCCTCTAAAATAAATAAATAAAATCTTTTAAAAAATGGGAGAGAGTGAAACAACTAAGAGCTATGTTGTAGTGTCACCCATTTTCACTCCTTGAACAACAAATAACTTTTAAAAATTTTTGTTAATAATTTTGTGAAATATTGTTTTCATGGAATAATTCCTTTTAATAGTAGTAAACATATCCAAATTAATTGGATTCTTTTTTGCTGCACACGATGTAGTAGATACATATCATATACTTTAAATAATAATCTGCATTATTAACCTGCTTCTTTGCTTTTGTAAATTCAAACATTTAATAATATAATACTTTTTGCTTCAAAGTTTTCAGGCCTTTCTATGGTCTTTCATCTGGGGATGGTGGGCTGCAGTGGGACTTAAAGGTACTCCAGGTGGTATGGGGATCAATGGGTATTTGTTGCATCTAAAAGCCCTCCTGGAAGTCAAAGACAAGAAAACAGTGATTAGACTCTGCTGGGGTCCCGCCTCGGCGGGTCTAAGGGTCCCCGAAGGAGGAACGGCTCAGGTGAGACACCAGGTGGGGTGCCGGAGGACAGCCAGTCTCTCTAGACCTGACTGACTCACCGAGAAAAATCAATCTTTATTTTTATTGGGAAGGTTATACAACATTCGATGCATAGTGTGATTATTAAAACAAACGGTTACCATAGTAATAATTTCAAAAAATACAGAAGGTTTTACAGATCAATCATGTTAAACAAAGAAATAACCAAAAAGTACAAGAAGTCCCACAGATCAACCATATTAAACAAAGCTTATTTTAACCAAGAGGGTCATTAATCAGACAGCTAATGAAGCTATACGAGTACAAACTTTCAAATGCTGATTGTAATTAAATATCTACTAAGTTTCTATAGATTGGTCTAAATCAAAGGGGTACAAGGAGTGATTTAAAAATTAGTTAGTTATTGTTGCCCTGGCTGGTATAGCTCAGTGGATTGAGCGGGGGCTGCGAACCAGGCATCGCAGGTTCGATTCCCAGTCAGGGCACATGCCTAGGTTGCAGGCCATGTCTCCCAGCAACCACACATTGATGTCTCTCTCTCTCTCTCTCTCTCTCTCCCCCTCCCTTCCCTCTCTAAAAATAAATAAATAAAATCTTTTAAAAAATTAGTTATTGTTTATAGAAATTAGATTGTCTAAATTAGATAAATGATTTTTTGCCTAGGTCTATTAACTACATATCTATGGGGGCTATGTTATGTTTCCATGTACTGAGATTATTATATTTTAATTAAAACTCCTTCCTCCTCTTTCTACCTGATCCCATCAATAACCACTCCTGCCCAGGTCATGGGAAAGGCAGTGGTTCTAATAAATCTTGAGCTTTTGAATGGTGACTCCTCAAACATTCCTAGCAATGGCCTCCTCCAGTGTTCTGGCAGCTAGTCTGCCCATAGTTTAATTCTGTCCTTAACTTTCCAGGTGGGGGGAGTGGGCAGCATTAGGGTTATTAGGGGCTTCTAGTTAGTGGCCAGCAAATCGTTTCACACAGAATCAGAGGCATCGTGCAAGGTTTTTTACTATTAAGCACAGGTGTCTAAAAATCTCACCACCTGATGCTAATAGGGACAGGCATATGGGAAGAGATGGACAGCAGACCCGGCCACAGCCGCTTCTGCTGTGCAGACACGTCTCATCCATCCCGACTGTGTCAAAGGTCAGGATATGGGGAGTCTTGTCAGCACCCAACAAGACTCCCCATATCTTGACAGTCTTGTTTAAATCTTAGATTATTGACCATAGTTATGGTAACAGAAAAGTGATTCAGTCTATAGGTTTAAATAGAGATATAAAGCAACCTTGCTCTGGGTTCAGTGGCACAGAAAGTTTAATGTCCTGTAAACCAAAAGGTTATGTGTTCAATTCCTGGTCAGGGCATATGCCTGTGAGTCTGTCCAGTTCCCAAGTTAGGGGAGTGGGAGAGGCAAACAATTCATGGTTTTGCACTTCAATATTTCTCTCTCCTCCCTTCCTTACCCTCTCTAAAATCCAGAGAATAAGATATTTTTAAGAAAGAGCTGCCTTCATCTCTGAATGAAAGTTTTCCAGGGCAACTTGCTTTTTTATCATTATTATTTTTCAATCCTAACAACACCTGGGAATTAGTAACTGTTATTGTACTTCTGGGAAAAAGAAGATCGAGAAGAAGGGTTTTTCCAAGGTCACAGAGCAGACAACTGTTAAATTGAAGTAGCTGGATTCGAACATGTGAGGGCTGGGAACAATCTCTATCATAGCATATTAGGCCTCTGAGCACAAGGCAGGAGGACGGCAAACGTCAGGGACATGAGAAAGTTGGCTAGCTGCTGTTTTCATTGTTTTAATTGCCATGAATTTTCTGCATTTTACTGGGGTCTTAGAGTGCTTAACATCTGCCTCACAATCTCCATGGGAACCCTATCTGTCATTTCCAATGGTCTCTCCCAGGAAACCTACTTTGAGTCTTAGATGCATTTTGTCTGTCTCCTTTTTGAGCTTCATACACAGCTCACACTAATGAGACCCCAGTGATTCTCAGCTGGGTCTTTCTGCACATTCACTTACCTTTTGCACTTCAGGCTAGGATATTATGTACTCTGGTGAATATTATGCACTCTGATTGTTCAAGAGGTTTTTGTATATGTCACCGACAACCTCCCTGCAGTGCTGAGAACAGCTGGACCTGATACCTGGGATATATTCAGAAGTGATGCTAGAGACCTGCTGTATTGTTGTCTACTTAGTGGATGGTTCACCACTTCATCAGTCAGGAATGCGTCCCTTTGATCCTGTATCCCAAATGTGTCCAATCTGCCCCTGGTGGACATGCAGCCCAGATGGCTATTAATGTGGCCGACACAAAATTGTAAATTAACTTACAAACTTATTACATTTACCATGTTTTTGGACTATAAGATGCACATTCCCTCCCCCCCCCCTTTTGGGAGGAAAAGGGGGTGCATCTTATAGTTTGAATGTAACTTTACTTTTTACATTGATGAAATATTATGTTATTTATGTTATTAAATATTTAACCACATTTTTTGCTTCAAAAAATTTTTTTCCTATTTTCCTCTAAAACCTAGGTGCATCTTATGGTTCAAAAAATATGTTATTTGAGGTTACCTGTTGCAATGTATTTAATCTGTGGCCTGAGACAACCCTTCTTTCAGTGTGGCACAGAAATGCCAAAACATCAAGTACTGACTGGATGAGAAATTGAGGCTCACTATGTTTTTCGGGCAGCCCTGACCATGTACAGCAACCACATCCCTCTTTCCAACCTCCCCATGTCTGCACCAGAAATATTTCAGTAGGGACTAGTCCTTCTGAACAGACATTTTTCCTGATTGCTTATTGCAGGCCAGTGGTCCAAATCAGGTTGGTTCTATGTGCACAGCCTTATTAGCATTGTTATGCTCATTGCTTTTTCAAGAATGGGATGAGTTTGCATCATCTTTGGTGATTTTACAATCTGATCTTATGTTCCTAACAACGTAATCCATCTAAAGGCACCAAGTGGCATACTCAGACACTATCTGAAAATCAACCTCTTCCCCCTGTTGTTTCCTCCTTACTGCCGTCATTAGAATGCCTTGGATTAGTGCTGAATCTCTAAAGCCCTCCTAAGTTCTACTGATGATCTGGTTTCCACATGGAGCAGCTCTCAGCAGCCCTCATAAGTTACTGGGAACTTGAGAATTATTTTGCTATCATTGCATTTTCATGGTAACTTATCACTTGTCATAAGTGAAACAAATTTCCCCAGTTATTGAAGAAATACAAGTGCACATTTTAGCACGCAGTGTATACAAGAAAAATTGTATAGATCATGTTCAAGAGAATAATAACTGTGGGCACAGCTATGTCCCCTAAGCAGAGATCGGGTATCAGGTCATTTGCAGGAACAGTTCAATCTCTTCCTGTCGAACTCTAAGATCATCCCCAGCCCTTAGTTTTAAGTTTCCTCATGGAAAATGGGCATGTGAACGTGAGAAAGATGTTTTGGATTGTATTTCTCCACCTGGCAGGGAAATGATCATTTCACTTATCAATGAAGTGACAGTGTGCATGGGGACTGGAGATCATTTCTGTTAAAGTGTTATGGAGCCCTGCTTGGTGTTGCTCAGTGGATTGAGTGCTGGTGTGCAAACCAAAAGTTACTTGGATTCCCAGTCAGGGCCTGCATTGTGGGCCAGGTCCCCAGTAGGGGGTGTTTATGAGGCAACCACACATTGATGTTTATCTCCCTCTCATTCCCCTTCCCTTCTCTCTAAAAAGAAAATAAAATATTTTAAAAGTGAAATTAAATTTATAAAAAGAGTTATGGAGTGAGCAAACTACAGAAAGTTATTAATGTTGATGAATGGATGGATATACAATGATCAATTCCTAAATAGAAATATGAGAATACACTCTACAAAGCCTGATAACAGGTAAGTTGTAAAGGGTTGGACATTAAGGGAAATTTGTTCTAAGAATGAAAGAAGTAACTTGAGCTACAGCTGTGCTGGAAACGTGGCCACACTGAATGTCTTTTTTTTACAATGTGTGGGTCTTTTTCATTCTGAAAAACGTGAAGAAAAATAGTGAGGTGGAAAGATATAGTAAGGTGTAAGCTGAGATTTAGAAGAGTAAATGAAAGCCATGATGTCATGTTTCACTTTTTCAATAATCATTAAGTAATTATCTGACCTGTTTCAGAGACTCATTCAGGTCTCAGGGAAGCTCTGTCTGATGTAGTTTGATTCCATTGCCAGGTTGCAGGGCAAATTGCAGAAGAATGGGTGCAGCTCATCAGTGGGGCCAGATTGCCATCAGTGGCCAACATATTGCTCTAGATGTTCACCAGCTATCAGATGACAGGGTCATCTGTTGTGTTGAGTGTGTGGAAGATACTGTTGAAACTCAACAAGGGCTTGTCTATTTTTTGAGAATGACCTCAAAGGCTTTATCATAATATTCTAGGACAACACAGTACTCAGTGTCCTGTTCTCTGACACTTACAATAGAGAAACTTCTTTAACTAGAGTCCATTTCTCTTTTTCTCCCAAGCCCCAAAGAGTTTCAGTGTCTCATGTTTTCTGTTATATTCGGTCCCTCTTGTGCCTCACTAAATTGTCTCTGGATCTGGTCAATGTCGGGGTATAGACAGACATGGCTTCTCTATTCCCAAAACCACATCAAAATTACAACTAAAATACATAACAACTAGCACTCAGAACCATCAGATAACTGAGTTGAATGTAAGTCTGAGAATACCTGGAATACCTGGCTTGGGTGATAGGAGAAGTTGTGCCCCTGGACCCTACAGGACATCTATTACATTAGGCCACACAACGAAGACACAGAGTCAAAACAGCTCTACCTAATACATAAAGACAAACACAGGGAGGCTGCCACAATGAGGGGACAGAGAAACATGGCTCAAAAGAAAGAGTAGGTTAAATATCCAGAAAAAGAGCTAAACAAAGTGGAGATTAGCAATCCATCAGATGCAGGCTTCAAAACTCTGTTTATTCAGATGCTCTACAAAGTTAGTGAGGACCTCCACAGCGTAAAAAATCCAGTCAGAAGTAAAGCATACAGTAATTGAAACAGAGAACACCCCTGACTGGTGTAGCTCAGAGGATTGAGCACAGGCTGAAAACCAAATGGCTGCCAGTTCGATTCCCAGTGAGGGCATATGCCTGGGTTATGGCCAGGTCCCCAGTAGGGGGTGCTTGAGAGTCAACCACACACTGATATTTCTCTCTCTATCTCTCTCCTTCTCTTCCCCTCTGTCTAAAAATGAATAAATAAAATCTTAAAAAGAAAGAAACAGAACAATTTTGCATGGAAACAACAGTAGTGTTGATAAAGCTGAGAGTCAAATCAACTATATGGAACAGAGGGAAGCAAACAACAACCAATCAGAACAACCAGAAGAAAACAGAATCCAGGAAACTGAGGATAGTATAAACAGCCTGAGGGACAACTTCAAGAGATCCAATATTCGCATCATGGGGGTGCCAGAAGGAAAACAGAAAGAACAAGTAGTTGGAAATCTATTTTTAAAAATAGTGATAGATAACTTGATTAATTTTGTGAAGTAAATAGATATGCAAGTCCAGGAAGCACAGGGTCCCAAACAAGATAGGTGCAAAGAGGCCCACTGTAAGACACATCAGTATTAAAAGGCCAAAGATTAACCCAGCCTGTTATAGTTTAGTGGATTGAGTGCCAGCCTGTGAACTGGAAGGTTATGAGTTTGATTCCCAGTCAGGATACATTCCTGGGTTGTGAGCCAGGTCCCCAGTTTGGGGCAGTGAGAGGCAACCTATCAGTGTATCTATTGCATATCATTATTTCTTTCCCTCTCTCCTTCTTTTACTCTCTTTTAAATAAATAAAATCTTTTTAAAAAAGGAGTGGGGATGGAAGTGGAAGATTAAGATGCAGGCAATAATATATTATGTCATTCAGTTTCTATAATATTCCATAATCCATAGTGAAGAATGCAGATCACCTCACTAAAGAGGAACATTAAGGTCAAGAAGAAAAAAATAAAATGCCATAAGTGAAAGATAAAGAGAGTATTTTTTAGTAAAATATTTTTTATTATAAAAGTAAAAGAGGGCAACATCACACTAGTGGGTTGGCCCACTAGTAGTTACAATTCCCAGTGGATTCTCAAGGTGCTCATCAGATGCTGAACATCTTTTCATATGTCTCTGGACCCTTTGTATGTCCTCCTTGGAGACGTGTCTGTTCAAGTCCTTTGCCCATTTTTTAATTTTTTTTTTATCTTCCTAGTGTGGAGTTGTGTGAGTTCTTTATATATTTTGGAGATCAAACCCTTGTCTGAGATATCATTGGCAAATATGTTTTCCCATATATTGGTCCTCTTTTCATTTTAATGCTGTTGTTGAAGAGAGAGTCTTAAAAGAAACGTAAGAAAAGAAGTTAGTTACCTACAGAAGGATTCCCATAAGACTGCCAGCTGTCAATTATTCAAAAGAAACTTTGCAGGCTAGAAGAGATTGGCAAGAAACATTGAAAGTCATGAAAAGCAGGGACCTGCAGCCAAAATTGCTCTACCCAGCAAATATGTCATTTAGAATCCAAGGGCAGATAAAGAGTTACCCAGACAAGAAAATACTAAAGGAGTTCATCACGACCAAATCATTATTATGTAAAACTTTAAAGGGACTTATTTAAGAAAAAGAAGAAGATCAAAACTATGAACAATAAAATGGCAATCAAGACAATCTATCAACCACTGAATGTAGCCTTTCTGGCAGTAGGGAGCTCCCCACATCAACAAGCCTCTTGCAAAAGATCTCCTTCATCTACCTCCAGAAAAGGAAAAGAGGAAACAAAAGAAGCACCTGGTACAGGGCTCCAATTCCTACATCATGGATGTGAAATGACCTGGATGCTATAAAATCACCACCATCTTTAGCTATGCACAAATGGTAGTTCTGTGTGTTGTCTTCTCCATTGCCCTCTCTCAGTCTACAGGAGGAAAAGCAAGGCTTACAGAAGGATGCTGCTTCAGATGGAAGCAGAACTAGAAGTACCTGAATCAAGATGAGTGGGAAGCCTTCCCAGAAACACATTTTGAATAGAAAAAAAAAAAAACAATTGAATCTGAAAAACAAACTAAGCAACAAGAAGATCAAAGACCCCAGTCATGGATATGGAGAGAATTTTGATGGTTGCCATGTGGGAGAGGTGGTGAGGGGGTGGCTGAAGATGTGAGGGGATTAACAAGTACACATAGGTAGTTACAGAATAGCCCTGGGGATGTAAAGTACAGTATAGGAAATGAAGAACTTATATGCATGACCCATGGACATGAACAATGGTTAGAGAATTGCCTGAGGGAATGGGTGATGCTGGGTGGAGCAGGGCATAAGGAGAAAAGTTAGGACAACTGTAATAGCATAATCAATAAAATATAAAAAATATAAAAAGAAGTAATAAGGTCCATGAAGAAAAATAACTTGTCTTTGTAATTTTTTCCAGAAGCATGTGCATTCACTTTCTCTGTCCTTGGTGCTTTTAGGCAGCACCTACAGGTTCAACTACTATGTTTTTTGTGTCTTTGTCTGGGTTGAGATTCTGCTGTGAAAATTTCATCTAAATCAGTTGGTAGACTGTATTCTGTGTGCCCATTGTGTCCACTATCTGGATACAGTTCATCCCCCTCATGGACATAAGCTTGCTGACTCCACCACCAGACTGAGAGGGATACTGATGCATGTCTTGATAGGTGGCACACATCCAGTCTGTAGCCTTCATTGGGGAGATCTCCTTAGTTGAATGGCAGGTAGGGTGTATTGGGAAGGTGCTTAGCATTTACAAAGGGACTGCAAGTAGTCTGAATGAATGATGTTTTGGATCAAGGGTGTCATAAACTTTGTGATGTTTTAAAATCTGCAGTGACCAGCTGGTCCAGATTTGAAAAATGGTTTCAGACTGCGACCTCAACACCTAGTGCAATCAAAAACAAGAAAAAGTGTACGTTAAATTTTTTAAAAGGAAAAGACCATACAGAATTTCTATTGATTTTTAAATTTTTATGGCATGTATACATATCCATAATTTTTAAGAATTTATTTATTTTAGCCCTGGCTGGTGTAGCTCAGTGGATTGAGCGCGGGCTGCGAACCAGGCATCGCAGGTTCGATTCCCAGTCAGGGCACATGTCTAGGTTGCAGGCCATGTCTCCCAGCAACCGCACATTGATGTTTCTCTCTCTCTCTCTCTCTCTCTCTCGCTCTCTCCCCCCTCCCTTCCCTCTCTAAAAATAAATAAATAAAAATAAAAATAAAAAAATAAAAAAAGAATTTATTTATTTTAAGAAAAAGAATGAGAGAGGGAAAGAGAGAAAAAAGTCTATTTGTTTCACTTATATATGTATTCATTGGTTAATGTTTATGCAATTTATATATTTTATCTTGTTATTCTTTTTTCATTTTCAAAGATTTGTCCTATATTCCTGTGACATTTTAATGTATGTGTGATGAAGAAACTAAGTTATTACTCTGTTTCCCAGATTTGCTCACGTAAGCACACCCCACTTTATTGTAATGTGCTTTATTAGGCTTCAGAGGACATACATTTTCATCAACAGAAAGGCAAGATCCCCACCAGCAAAAGGTATGCAACTCAACCAAGGCTCACATAATGGTTTACATTTATCAATAAAATATTTTTAAATTAAGCATATATTTTTATTTTTCACCTAGTGTTATTGCATTCTTAATAGACTACAATGTGCACTTCACAACAAATAAATTAGGGTGACTAGCTTTATTAGCATATTCAGTTGGTTGGTCTGGGAATTTACATGCATTTTCTGGGCCACATTCCTGTAATGGCTTGTCTTTGATGTCTTTGACATGTACTCTATCGTTTGAAAAAAAAAGTGTAATTTAAGTTAGAGGCATCAGATAAAATCAGTGAGTAATCCAGTCACAGTGTGACCCAGGAGAGGTAAGACTTCTGGGTACATCAAGCTCAGATGCACTTAGGTATTAGTGTATTAATTATTACATTTAATTTGCCTTGTGGGCCCTACTGATGCAGGATAGAGAGCATTAGGGACTAGAGCAAAGTTCCCAACTACATTTGGCCTGAGGGAGGCACATGCCCCATGGCCTGAAGCAACGGCCTAGTAGGCACACCGGACCCTTCCTTGCCCGAGAAGCGATGTCCACGCAGGTGGCTATAGAGCGGATTGGATATTCTCAGAGTATTCTTGGGGTGTAAACCCGCAAACTCGATCCAGGAGTCAGCTGGGGAAACCTCCGACCTCAGCCTTGAAGTCTGGAACCCAACCATGGAGTGTACAACCTACATTACCCAGAAGGCAGGGTGGAATGTCACATAGCTGAGTCAATACTCAGAAAAGGCATTTCTCCTGGGGCCCTACTCTAAGGCGGGACTTCCATTGGTCTCTTGGTGGGCATTTCCTCTTTTCTCAGTTTTTATATTACCGGGTCAGGGAATTGTGGTCGCAGGATGGAAAGGAGAAGGCGCCAGGGCATTGTTCCCCACAGAAGCAGTGAGGCCAAGTACGCTGCCGGGGTGTCCGACGTCAGGGTTGGGACAGTAACCCCAATATCAGGGACACCCTCCTTGCCCGCCAATCCTGCCTCTCCTGCCCCTCTCTGGCCACAGAGCATGATGGGGAAGGCCTCGCTGAGGCGCTGGGCTAAGGTGATTGCGTGTACCTTTGGTCTTCACCGCTCAGCCCACCGAGTACTGCAGCTCGGGTGGCAGGCACCTGTCACGCCCTGCAGCCCAAGCCCCGGCGTCCGGGATCGTAGGTGCTTGTGGGTGACACGGTGTGACAGGGTTGGCGAGGATGACAGGCCTTCTAAACATGTGCAGGTGTCATTGACCCGAAAAAAACCGCAAATCTGACCTGGGCCTCACATCTGGTTTAAACAGTCAGAGGCGAGGTCACGTCTTGACTGGAAGGCAGAGGCGTTGCAACTTCATTCTAATGGTCCTGGTCACCCGGGATGGTGGTGAACTGAGAGAGGTACAGGCCATGTCATGGTTTTGAAAACCTTTTTGATCCTTCTAAGACAGGAAACCGACTGGAGTGGGGCAATGAGGACATTGAGGTACAGGAAGGGGAGTCCTCGTTAAGGGTCACAGAGCTGGTCAGAGGGCTTGCTGAGGAGACATTTAGCCTGAGGTCACCAGACTCCAGGACTAGGCTGAGATACAGTAGAGACCCGCTTACCAAGAGGTGAAGGGTGGTTGATTTCTTCTTCCCAGGTGCTGAAGTGGAAAATCATTATCAAACTAGACAAGATATGACAGGGGTCCCCGTCCTTACCTGGTGGTGACATTACCATATAGTGTCTAAAGATTCTTTCCTCAGTAATTTTTCAGCTTTCAAATGAGGAGACCCTGGGGATATGCTAATCCTGAATGTAGGTCCCAGGAAATATCAACGTCCTCCCATTTCTGGTGTCAACATAAGAAACATTAAAACTGTAGAGACTTTTTTAAATGTTTATTTGAGCCGAACTGAGGATGATTTTCAGGAAACAAAATCTCTATGGAGAGTGAAAATGCTTCAGAAAATGGCAGTTTTACCACTTATTTTATACATCAGAATCAAAAAGGAAGTTGTATAAGTTGAAATATATTTTTTAAAAATTTTTATTTATTTATTTTTTAGAGAGGGGAAGGGAGGGAGAAAGAGAGGGAGAGAAGTATCCATGTGTGGTTGCTTCTCACGTGGCCCCCACTGGAGACCTGGTCCACAACCCAGACATGTGCCCTGACTGGGAATCAAACTGGCAACACTTTGGTTCTCAGCCTGCACTCAATCCACTGAGCTATGCCAGCCAGGGCTAAGCTGAGATCTTGAAATCCATTGGTGATAGGTTAGGGAGTTGGGAAAGAACAAAGCAGGAATATCCCTGATATTAAATAAAAGGGAAAGATGCATGGACATACAATTGTTTTACATTACTGGGTATAAGATAGTTAATATTCAATGAGTTAACACAATAATAACACAGAGCACAGGTCTCTGCTCCGTGCAGTGTTTGTGCCCTGAGGGATAAGAAAAAAGTAAATTATCCTGACATTCCAAAGATATGTTAACAAAGGTGCCTAAATACAAAGATGAGCTCTGTTAAGGTAAAAATTGACCCTCCTCAGGGAATATACAGGTCTAGGACATGACTACTTGCCATGACTGGATTTTACTTAGAAAGTTTTAATTTCTCACTCTATATAGGGGTATTTTTGTTGACAGGAGAGACCTGGTTCTTCTTGCTGATGCATGTGAAGAATTACATATCAGCAAATCTAGTAGTAGGTAATCAGTTTATTAGTGGCTCGCTTCCATGGAAGAGAACAGGACTGGGTAGAGTAGGTGGTGAAAGGCAAAGTTTCAGGGCAAAGCAGGGTGAGAAAAGCAAGAGCAGCTGAAGACCAGGGTGGCAAGCCCCTGGGCAGCCTAAGGCCGGGTGGCCAGAGGCCCTGTGGCCCGAGAGCTAAGTAAGAGCCACCGAGAGAGAGAGCATCCTGAGCCCTTGAGAAAGAGCAAGAGAGCGAGTCCTTTGTTCTCAGGACTTATATAGTTGGTGGGATAGGAGGGAAAAAATTACATATTGATTAATGAGTAAACATGGCACCAGCTTTCCTGGGGGAATGTGACTACCCAAATTTAGGGATGAATGGGGGTCTGTCCTCCCGAATTCTTATCTTGCTCCAGACTCCATTTGGTCATCCTGTTGACCAAATACCTGACAGTTAATTAAAATTGAGGCACTTTCCAAAGTTATTTATGGGTTTTCTGTAAGCATCAGGGACTCCCTTCTAAAATAGATAGTGACCAGAGGTAGGCAATTAACCAAAGTTGTTTTATGGGCTCTTTCTTTGGGCCCTGGGACCCTCTCCCACATTCAGGCCTTGGGATGAAAGCACAGTTTCAAGGCTTTCTTTCTTGTTAATATAGTGTTTCTTGTGATACTGAAACACCTGGCAATATTATCAGACCAGGCTCAGGACTGCTGAGTTAGCATGTGAGACTTGTCTCCTTCCTCCTCCCTGCCTCGGTTTACTATTTATTCTATCTAATTGGTAAAAGGTGTTTCCTGGCAACCAGGGTGCTAAATGCTGGCCAGTGATAGATAGTACTGCAGTCTCAGAGTTCTTCCTATGCTGTCTCCTGCTTCATTTTCAGTATCTCAGTTTGTAAGGCCATCTGGGAGGAGTCCCCTAAGCTGATCATGATTAGTATGTGCCCCCAGCCCCCCTTTTTTTTTGTTTTGGTCCACACACGCAGCCAGTGTAAGCATCGAAGGCAGGTTATCTGGGAAGGGACATCTGCACTTAATAATGGTTGGAGATGCCACAGAGCTGGGAATGGTTACCTCAAAAGTCTCCTTTGTGTTAAAAACAAAGTGCAAGGGGGTCAAGAATCAGATGTGTAAAGTAGCCAAATGATAATTTGCATATCTATTAGGGAAATAATGGAACACTTGCATAAGAGAAAGGAGTAGTCTCTCTCCAATTTAACAGACTCCCTCTGGCTGCCTAGTGGATAAGAGATTATGTGGATTAATGGAGGAGGCAGGGAGCCCTGGACCAGGTGCCATCTATGGTCCAAAGGAGAGCTGATGGACCTGAGTTGGGCCTCACAGGGAAGAGAAAGGGTTGGATTCTTTGTTCATCTTTTTTTTTATTGCATTTTCCCCTTACTGTTTACCTTCCTCATACCTTCTTCCATTTCCATCTACCCTCCTCCACTTTACATTTTTAAGAAGGGCAAGTATAATTTCAGATTTTGCAGTTGTGGAGTGTTCAAAACCACCCCAGGATTTATGGTGTAGCAGCTAAAGCAGTGGCAGTTCCATCGATTGAGCAGCAGAAGGTGGTGGTAGATTAATTATCTTTGGGAATATCAGAAGGTTCTTTTGGTTCACACTCTTAAAAGTCAAAGAGCAATGAGTGGAAACATCTTGTGATTAGCTAAACCATGTGTCTGAAAATCTGTGGAAGGGTAGAGGATGGAGTCATATCAAAGTGGTGGCTCTTTTGTGCATGAGCATGAAGGGGGTAGAACTGAGGGAGCAAAATTGGGTGTTAAGCTCTGAAGCAGGTAGAGGTCACACAGTGTGTGCACAGTTGGAGGAGGTGTGAGCTAATGGCCCTGGGTTCTTGGTGTTTGGATTTAAGAGTGAAACCCCAAACCTAAGCCCATATATGACTGTGTTTTGGAGACATGATCTGGAAGACTCAGTGCAATTGTTTAACAGGAAGAAAGGGGCCCAGCAGGCACGGCCCAGAGTTTAGATGGCATTTATCTGACCTACTTCCTCTCATCCTGCCTGCGTTTGCTAAAGGCGATGTGATTGACGAATGAGACTGATGAGACAGCAGACAGCTCTGGCACCGAGTGCTGCTGTGGGGAGGGGGAGGCTCCACCACAGGGACCCCCAGTTGCCACAGATGAGAATAAGTCTATCAAGACATGATATGACTCAAAATAGGCCCTCAGAGTTCTTTGTTATCTATTGTTTGATCCTTACTGCCTGGCAATGATACATAGGAAAGGTGGTCAATCTCTCAAAGGAGAAGGGCCAGGAGCCTGTTCCTCAATGGGCTTTTATTGGGTTCGTTTACACAAGAATTCAGGTAAAGCTCATTAATCATTGCCAGGCAGTAAGGATCAAACAATAGATAACAAAGAACTCTGAGGGCCTATTCTGAGTCAGGGTCAAATAGCTAAAGAGCTGTAAAACTTTGAAGAACAAACTTACTTCTTGCTTGGACCCTTATCATTGAATTGAGGGCATTCTAAACAAAGCAGGTTTCACAGGATTTTACATATTCTTTCTTAGGCCTGATCAACCGGGGAAGCTGCCCTTTCTAGCACAGGGCTGCACCACTCTCTGTCATTGTTTCAGGCTTAGGTGGAGCAAGGGAAGTAAGGTAGCCAAGAGACTAGGAGATTTCTCACAGACAATGAGGACTCAGGCTTTGTCAAGGCCGAGGGTCGAGGGTCCATCACCCCCTTTTGCTGTAGTCCCCAAAGTCCTTATTAGCGCTGGCTGGTATGACTCAGCAGATCGAGTCTGGCCTGCAAAATTGAAGGTCGTAAGTTCAATTCCCAGGCAGGGCACATGCTTGGTTTGCAGGCCAGGTCCCCTTTTTGGAACAGAGAGAGGCAACTCATCAATGTATCTCTCACACTGTTGGGAGCCAACCCATCCCTGTTGTATGACACAGTCGCAGAGGGGGCCACACATCTGCACAGCAGACTCGGCAGGGAAAAGCACCTGAATTTCCTTGTAGTGTTTCTCTTTTGCTTGCCTGTGCTTGGGATCATTTTTATTGCTATACATACTGGAGCAGATGGTGAGAATGAGAAGTTCTTGAGAAATATAAGGGATAACGTAAGTGATGACTATGTAACGACTCCAAATCCCCCTTGTACCCCAGACTTGATTAGGAGTTTCCTGAAATGGGAGTTATTTCATGATAATACAATTATGCCCACCAAATGGCCAGTCCCAACCAGAACTTCCCCGGATAAATTAGTCAGGCCAAAATCCCCTAGCAAAGCAGATTTAGAAGTGAGAGACAAATATTAATCACTATGACCACAGACCCTGTATTCTCAGTCACTTGGTAAAATGCCCAGACCCAAATGTACCCCTATTCTAGCCAACTAGTGTCTTTACATGTTAACCATAAGACTTACACCTAAGCTTGAAAAAATAAGGTGTCAAAATAAGTAGAAGGAAGAGGCTCAGGTAAAGAGATAATATCAATATAAATAAGGCTTGCAAACTGCAAAGTATCTAACTGCTCAATTGTATTTTATATAACATGTATTACTTTCTGCAAAACAATGATAAAGTAAATGTACTCTGGAAAACAAATTTTTTTTGCTCCCACATTGTCACATATGCTTACCCCAAAATATAAAATAAAGCACTCACCCCAGCAAGGCAGAGATGCCCAGCTGGTGAGCTTAAAAGCACCAAGTCTCCTGTCATTCCTCGCCGACGCCGATCCTTCCATAGGGATTCCCTGGACCTGCAGGAGCTGGACTCCAGCATCGCACATCAAAGTTTGTTTCCCTCTCTTTCTCCTTCCCTTCACCTCTCTCTAAAAACAAAGAAATAAAAATCTTTTACAAAAGCATGGCACGTGGAAATGGAAGTTTACAACACAGGCAATGATATATTATATCATTGAGATTCTATTACAGTCCATAATCCAGAGTGAAGAATGTAGATCAGCTCACAAAAGAGGAAGGTTAAGGTCAAGAAAAATAAAATAAAATTCCAAAGTTTAAAGATAAAGAGAGAATCTTAAAAGCAGCATAAGAAAAGAAGTTAGGTACAGGAGAATTCCCTTAAGACTGTCAGCTGCTATCTCAAAAGAAACTGCAGGCTAGAAGGGATTGGCAAGATATCAATGTCATGAAAAGCAGGACTTAGAGTCAAGATTGCTCTATTCAGCAAAGATATCATTTAGAAAGCAAGGGCAGATAAAAAGCTACCCTGGCAAGAAAATATTGAAGGAGATCATCAGAAGCAAACCATTATTATATGAAATGTTAAAAGGACATATTTAAGAAAAAGATCAAAACTGTGAACAATAAAATAGCAAAGAAGACTATCTACAATTGAGTATAAAAAAGAAACTAAGCATCAAGAAGAACTGGACAGAGTCATGGATCTGGAGAGCGGTTTTTTTTTTAATTTATTTTTTAAAGCTTTTATTTATTTATTGTTAGAAAGAGGGGAAGGGAGGGACAGAAACATTCACATGTGGTTGCCTCTCAAGCACCCCTACTGGGCATCTGTACAGCAACCCAGGCATGTGCCCTGACTGGGAATCAAACCGGCAACCCTTTGGTTTGCAGGCCTGCAGTCAATCCACTCAGCCACACCCTACAGGACTGGAGAGCTTTTTGATTGTTCCCATACGGGAGGGGTGGCGAAGTGGAATGGCTGACCAGGTGAGGGGATTAAGAAGTACAAATCGGTAGTTACAGAATTGGCTTGGGTGTATGAAATACAGTATAGGAAATGAAGTAGCCAAAAAACATATATGCATGATCCATGGATATGAACAATGATTGGGGAATTGCCTGAGGGAATGGGGGTGCTGGGTGGAGTGAGGCAAAAGAGAAAAAATTAGGACTATGATAAAGGCATAATCAATGAAATAGAAAAAAACAAAAGGGAGTAATTAAGGTGTATGAAATAAAAAATAACTTGTCTCTGGTATTTTTTACACAGTCCTGTGTGTTCACTTTCTCTATCCTTGGTGCTTTTAGGCAGCACCTACATGTCGAACTACTGTGTTTTTTGTATCTCTGTCTGGGTCGAGATTCTGCTGTGAAAATTTCATCTAAATCAGTTAGTAGATTGTCTTCTGTGTGCCCACTGTGTCCACTATCTGGATACAGTTCACCCTCCTCATGGATATAAGCTTGCTGACTCCGCCATCAAACTGAGAGGGGTACTGATGTATGTCTTGATACGTGGCACCCATCCAGCCTGTAGCCTTTGACAGCAGAGATCTCCTTAGTTCAATGGCTGGTAGAGCTTGTTGGGCTGGTAGGGCATATGGGGAATGTGCTTAGCATTTCCAAAGGGACTCCACATAGGCTGAGGGAATGATGTCTTGGATCAAGGGTGTCATAAACTTTACAGTGTTTTAAAACCTGCAATGACCTCAGGCAGTCCAGATTTGAAAAATGATTTGAGACTGCCACTTTGACACCTAGTGCAATCAGAAACAGGAAAAAAGATGTTAATTTTTTTTAAAGATTTTGTTTATTTTAGAGAGATGGGGAAGGGAGGGAGAAAGAGAGGGAGTGACACATCAATGTGTGGTTGCCTGTAGCACACCCCATACTGGGGATATGGCCTGCAACCCAGACATGTTCCTGACTGGGAATCAAACAAGCGATGCTTTGGTTCACAGGCCTGTGCTCAATCCACTGAGCTACACCAGCCAGGGCCGACATGTTAAATTTTTAAATAGGAAAAGACCTAATACAGAATTTCTATTGATTTTTAAATTTTAACATCATATATGCATACCCATAATTTTTAACAATTTAATTTATTTACTTTAAGAAAGAGAGAAATGTGAATTTGTTGCTCTACTTATTTATGCATCCATTGGTGAATACTTATGGGTGCCCTGATAGGGGGTCAAACTCAACACCTTGCTGTTAGGGTCGACCCTCTACCCAACTGAACTACCTGGCCAGGGCCCATATTTTCTTGTTCATTGTAATATTTCATGTAATATAAAAGAATTCTCAGCCTAATATAGGTCAACTTTCATTATAGATATGTATTTCTATATTTACTTTAATTCTTGAATATGTTCGTAATCTTACCGAATTGACAATGCCATACTAATCATCTCACCTATATATCAGTGATTTGTGTGAAACTCACAAACTGTTTCAATATGATAATTACAATACCATTTTCACACTAACAAAAATACCAAGAACTTTGTCAGAATTTACCTCTGCCAGTTTTCCAACAATTTATTTCTTAATTGATATTGAAATTACAAGTAGACTCACATTTCTTTTATATGATCTATCTTTCTTTAAATTTCAGAGGTTTGTCCTATATTCCTGCAACATTTTTGTTGTATGTAGTTTGGGATAACTAGGTTATTAGTCTATGTTTCAGATTTGCTAATGTGGGCACACCCCCATTTATTGCAATGTGCTGTGTTAAGCTTTAGAGAATACACATTTGAAACAACAGAAAGGAAAGACCCTCCACTAGCAAAAGACAAAGTTGAGTTGCAAGCCACTCAACCAAGGCTCACATAACGGTTTACATTTTTTAATCAATAAAATATTTTTAAGTTAAGGTATGTATATTGTTATTTCTCACCTAGTGTTATCAAATATTTAATAGACTGCAATCTGTATTTTGGAAGAAACTAATTAGTGTGAGTAGTTTTGAGGCAGGAGCCAATCAGGAAGGAAACTCCAGGAGCCCTGCAGGGCTGGGATGGAGAAAATATCCATACATGACAAAGACCCCCTAAGACCGGTTGTTCCTGTTTTCTGGGATAACTTTGAATCATGGAATGTGCCTGCGCACTACCCCGGATTCATTATAATAGTATTATAATGATTTAACATTGTGGGACTCCCTTCTCCAAGTAGCCAATCAAGAAAATCTTGGGAAACCACACATGCGCAGTAGCTTTGAAATGTAACTCCTTGTACATGCACAATAGAAACCCACCAAAGACTAGCCAGGAAGCGACGGCCCTATAAGAAGAAAAATCCCCCCAGCCCACGTGGTCAATCTCTGCTCAGAGTTGGCCCACCCCCATGTTCTGTGGAGTGTACTATCACTTAATAAATCTTCCCTCTTTCTTTATACTATAAACTCCATGTGTTCGGCTCAATTCTTTGTCCCGATCACTAAGAACCTGGTTACCTACGCCACCTGTGACAGTTTTTGGCGAGCCAGCCTAGGAGAAGACGCCGGAGTGGTAAGTCCCCTTTGCGGCTCTGCTCTGACACCGGGGATGCTCTTTTCCGATTCTGTTTCGGTGAAGCTGATGTTCCGTAATGGAAGGTCGGCCGCAAAATTGCGGGCACAGGTCGGGCAGTTAAAAGCCGCAAGGGCACCCGCCGCCTGAAGACTCCTGTGTCAGGATAACCTGGGTGCGGAACGGAGTTAGCTTTAGCCCCCGCCAGGCACAAGAAAATGTCCGCACAACAGTCAGGCACACTGTGAAAACCACAAACACTACCCCACCCCTCGGCAGTTCCCCCAATAGGTATATTCGGACCTTCCGTGCAGGATATCAGTCACCACCTCGCCTGCACTGTGACTTCATTTTGCAATCTCCACATCAGGCCCACAGATAGTTTTCTATGCTTGTCCTCCCTAACTAACTTCTGGTGTTTATATCTTCACTCATACCCCACTCGTCTTTTATTTATGAAGGGTTCCTGCTGTCTTTGTTTTAAGATATCTACCTTGGGGTCATTGATAGGCTAGTGCTAAGTATAGTTGCAGGAATAAGCCTCTCCCACCTTCACCACGTGTATACTATCATTGTAAGCAACAACATCACTCAGAACCGCACAATAGGTGCCTGCTGGTCATTTGTTACTAGAATAGCCACGTGGAGCCATTCTTACCTAATTAATTGAATTTGGAATTGTAAGGTGATTTACTTGTTCCTATAATGGTATTTTAATTTCCCCTCTCAGTCCATTGTCTCTCTGTCAGATCCATTTCCAGTATAAAGGGTGGTGCTTTAGACATCTCTTGAGGCCCCTTCTGGGAAATTTCAGACGCAAGTACAATTTCTTAAAGCTCTGGAAAATTAGATAAAATATTTAAGGGTCTTCTTTGTGATCTGGAAAAGAGTCATTTTATAATAAGATCATCTTGGTGCTCCTCTTAATGGTTTACAGGGCCAGAAACTATTTCTCTAGTAAGTCATTTCCTTTGCCCCATGTCTGAAAGCTTACAGGAAAATGAAGATATCCATAAATAGAGAATACAGAAATGGAAATGTACTCAGGCCACTAGAATAGAGTCTAGGATTGTCAGGATTATAGGCAATTGCGTAAAAATGCTGGATTAGTTCCTTTCCAATAGTTCTTTGCAGCCTGAACACTCAGTATAGGACCATGAATCCTGCAAATGGTGTCCAGGGAACTCAAAACCTCTGAATCAAAGAGAAAGAAACAAGAGTAGACTGTGGTGATCCTCTCAAGTCTTTTAAATTTCTGTCGGCCGACACTCACTAGGATTTCTTTTCGCCAGAGACGTCTGGATATTTCGGTGGGATCTAAGGGGACGCCCTGTGGCCCACTAGGAATGCTCCTAAGGCAAGAATAGAGGGACAACCCTCAAATGCAAGGGAGTATCTCTCTCACTAGAATTTCTTCCGCCAGAAAAGTCTGGTAGTTCGGTGGGAACCCAGGGGATGCCTGTGGCCCACTAGGAAACATCCTGAGGCAAGCCAAGAGGGACACTTCTGGATTGCAAAAGAGTATCTTTGTGTTTCTTTTCCTTCTCTTTAGGGTCACCGCAGTCGAGATGGGAACTACATCTTCTGTCCCTTCTAAATCACCATTGGGTTGCATTCTTGGTAATTGGGATAAATTTAACCCCAGAATTTTTTTTTTAAAAAGGAAGAGATTAGTTTTCTTTTGTAACACTATTTGGCCCCAGTATAAATTAGGGGATGGAGAGATATGGCCTGAGAATGGAAGCAGAAATTATAATACTATCCTACAGCTAGATCTATTCTGCCGGAGGGAAGACAAATGGACTAAAATTCCTTACAAACAAACATTTATGGCTCTGTACCGAGATCCCTTGTTTTGCTCCAGCCCCACCCTGACAAAACCTACAGGCCCAAGTGTTGATCAATTAGAAGATACCCTCCTTAGTTCACCACCTTATGCTATAGACAACCTAAAGCCACCCAAGCGTGCGCACTCGGAAAGTCCAGCGGGGGCCCATGTTGGGAAGTACTCCCGGGGCAAGCATGCTTCAGGCCAGTGGGGTGGAAACTGCACGCCTTGGGGCAGGACGCAGAGAAGCTGGAGGAGCCAGTAGGAGGAAGAGAGAAGCGCTCAGCTTGCCATCCCCCAGTCCTCCCTGCTGCTTCCAATTCAGCAGCTGCAGAGCAGGCGCGGGGGATCAGGGAGTTTTTAAGCTATGATAGGCTTATATCAATAAAATGCACGCACTCCCCGGATCAGAAAGGGAGTGCTGTGTCACCCGCCACTACAGGATGGCCTAGCGCAACTTGGTCAAAAAAAGCCTGGGCCTGGGTAACTACTCCACCAGGTTGCCTAGGAAACACGAATCCATCCAGATTGTAACAAACCTGCATTTTAAAATGCATTTCCCACCTAAGAGAAAACTTTCTGAAAGCTGTATGTGTTCTTAGAATTATCAAGCTAAAGTATATTAAGAATCCTCTTTTGCCAGAGCTGTGACATTTTATTATAAAATTGAAATATAAGTACAGTCTCTCCCAGAGAGAATTATCCCTTCTCTACGGAAGAGAAATGTACCATTTTTTTTTTTAAACTCAGTAACTGTGAACCTGGATTTTCTCAGGGAGGAGTAGCTACCCCCCACCGGAGGAAAAAAAAATTAATCAAGTCACTAATGACTCTTGATACAAAATCATTTTTGGTCTAAAACATATTTTAATAAAGCATCTTTCTCACTTTCTTTGAAAACTCAAAACCTAAATACCACCTAGTCTTAAAAACAATTTGCTTCTTGTGGACCCATTGCAGCTTTCAGAAACAGTAGAAGGTCTATCTTTCCAAACTAAGCAAATTTTAAAAAAATGTTCTAATTGCTAAACTGTTAGCAAAGAAACCCCCATTGACAGGAATTAATCTTCAAGAACTAAGTTCCTAAAATGATTTATAAATAGACGGTACTCACTCTCCCTCTCTTCATTTCATAATATACTACTTAAGTGAAACATTTGGCAATATAATCAGACTTAAGTTTTAAAAAACCTTGTTATGTGTATTTTAAAATGTTATATAGATTATATATGTTGCAGAAAGTTAATGTAAGTTCTAGATGGTCTGTAGAAAAGGAATAAAAGTAAAGGAAAAAGATTAAAACTTAACACTCTAAGAAAATAAATGAGAAACTGCATCAAGGAACCTATAAATTATGAAAAGATTAGAGAAATCACCCAGGGCAAGAAAGAGAACCCAGCTCTCTTCAGAAATAGACTAGTAGAAGCCTTCCAAAAAGAAAAAATATATGAACTTGGACCCTTCATCCTCGGAGGGTCAAATCTTAATAAGACAGCATTTTATAAGTCAATCTGCCCCTGATATTCGCAGGAAGCTTCAGAAATTACAAATGGGCCCACAGACCCCCCTAGATCAGCTCATGGACACAGCCTTTTCAGTCTTTAACAATAGGGATTTGGAGGAAAGAAAACAGGGAAAGAAGGAAAGGGAAAAGCAAGCAGAGCTCCTTGCACTAGCCTTTAGTAGTGCTATTGGCGGAAACCATCCCCATCAGGGGAGCTCGGGGAGGCCTCAAAAGAATCAGGGGCGAAAGGATCAGACC
>PVIA01011209.1:0-46174 GCA_004024845.1 Tonatia bakeri
AGATTCTCTCTACTTCCTAAGGAACAAGTGAAAAGTAAAGCAGGGCTCGAGATGGTGTACTACCTAGCCTTCATCGGTAGGCACAATTTAGTCCCATTGGGAGGACAAGGGGTGACCCAGGGCAATATCCAGTGTCTTCTGTCACCATGCCTGAGGCCTGAGGTGGAGACCTCATGTTGTGGAGGGAAATGCCCATTGAACAGTATCCCTGATGTGCATGGACACCTCCCTGGCTCCTATTTTGATATAATTTTCAAGTGGTGTTCTACCAACGGAAAGTCTATTAGGGTTCCGAATGGAAGCTTATGAGTGACAGGGATCACAAACTTACTGTTGTGTATCAGGTGTAGGAGTGAGGGTTTTGGTTTTTAAATTCAGCTCGAAAATCCTTAAATCACCTTTGCAATCCTGAAGAAGACAGCAAGGAATTCCATTCGGGCTATGTTTGGTAATGTGGGAAAAAACTCAAACATACATAGGTCTGATGAGAACATAGAGTGGTAGAAAATGTAAAAGTTGGTCAGTTATGGGTTTGCCTTACTCCATTCAGTCTCTCCTTAAATTTAAAAGATATTTACCTGGATATTATTACATTATTCAAAAACGAATGAGTTTAGGTGAAAGTAAACTGATTCACCCACTATGGAAGACAGTACAGAGATGCCTCAAAAAGTTAAAAATAAAACTACCATGTTTTGCAGCCATTCGAGTATTGGGTACTTAGGTAAACAAAATCCCTAATGTGAAGGAATATAGGTACCCCCATGTTCATTGCAACAGACTAACAGTAGCCAAGACATGGAAAAAACCTCAATAACCATTAATAAGTGAATATATAAGGGAAATGTGATATTCGAACACACACCCACCTACAGTCAGAAAGATATATCAATCAACCATAAAAAGAAAAAGAAAATTCCTGGTATTGGTGACAGAATGTGCTTGGTGAAATAAGCGGTAATTTTCAAATGGTGCTCTTTTCATGAGAAACTTTTCAAATGACAGAGACAAATGCTGTGTAGTATCACTTATATGTGGAATCTTTAAAACACACTGATAAACTAACTCACAGATTGAAGAGATTGGTGCCTGGGGGTGGGGGGCGGGGGTGGAAGGTGGGCGAAACTGGTGAAAGTGGCCAAAGGTACAAAGTTTCCATTATATAATAAACAACCCCCGAGGATGCAATGTACAGGATGAAATGGCTTTAGGATAGGAATGTTTTGAGACTTGAAAGGAGTTTACACTAAAATAGGTGGGAGCAGTAGATACATAGATACACAGATGAAGTAAAAATTGGCAACTTTTAAAACATTTTTCAATCGCAATTGACATCGAATATTATTTTAGATTCAGTGTCCAACATAGTGATTAGACACTTGCATAACTTAGAAAGTGTTCACCCCTATAAGTCAAGTACCTATCTGAAGCATATGTAGTTATTACAATGTTATTGACTATTTTACCTATGCTGTAGCCAGCATTATCTGTTACTACTGAGTCATGCATGCAAAATAGACAAATGGTTAAAGAAGTGTGGTACATATATAAAATTGATCAGTTGTTTTTGCTTACCACCTTTAGTCTTTAGTTGTGTAAATTGAAAAGATTACCTGGATTTGGTCATCTTTTTCAAGAACGTTTGAGAATATAAATCATAGTGAATAAGACCTTTTGGTTTGTGGCTTTATTTTACACAATCATTAATGGAACATGAGCTCTTTGGAACTCTTCATGCTTGCACTGAAGATGTTTAGGCAAAGAAGACCCTGCCCCTACCCATGAAATTATAGACCATAGGAGAAGCTATCATTACCAAAGAGGATGAGATACTCTCCACTTCATATGGAACAAGTGAAAAAGAGTGAAGAGGGGGAGGGAGATAGCATATTACTTACTTTGCATTGCTAAACACAATTTTATCCCAATGGGATGTTTTCTATTTTCTAGAACAGTGCTTATATTCTGACATTCCTTAGATGTAAAAAAAAAAAAAAATCCAGCTGAATGGATAACATCCAAGGTCAGAGATAATCATAGTAATCACTACCATTTTCTAATGTCTCAATTCAGGACAGGCACAGTGGCAGATGCTTTCTATATGTTACATTTAGTCCAGTGGTCCCACAAGACAGGGCTCATCAGATTCATTCCACAGTGGAAAGTCTGAGGCTTATAGAGGTAGAGCTTGGTAATGTGCCAAAATTCCTGGGGCTTGTAAATAGCAAGGCTGGAACTAGACTTCCGGTCTAAATTTCAATAAGCCCACACTGTTCTCCTCCCACCCAAGACACAACCTGTACCTCTTATTTTCATTTTCTTCTCAGTACTCCAAAATATGTCAGAAGTGATTAAAGAAATGGCTCAGTTCCAAAACTACTGGATTGGAATATATAACCAGAACAATAAGAATACCATTATAATTGAGAGATATAAATATATAAATGAAAGACAGTGTTCTGTGATAGCATGATCATCTACATTTTCAACATTAGATAACCTCAAAAGATGAGGGGCTCTCAAAATTATCCTGGACAGCCTTGTCCCTGTGAAAAATAACTCTGTCAGAACAGAAGTCACTTGAAAATCCCCATCTGGCTGATGAAGAGAGGAACAGATCAATATATTTTTTCCCAGCAGCTCACCATCTGTCCAGGGACTCCTTCCTAGTTCTACAGTTTTCTCCTGGACTGGGAGCCATTCCCTGCAAGTGTTCAGAGTGGTGACTGCTTAAGAGTTTGTGGAGATGTGGAATTTTCCAGGAAATGTTTAATCTAAGAGATAGGAACCAAAAAGAGGGCCCCATGTAGGAGCACAGCAACACCCCAGAATATAGAGGATCACAGGAACACCAGTCCCTTCTGCCTCAAACACGGGGAGTCTGAAAAAAAAACTGTCCGGCTGAACATACCCTCCCTTCTTATTCTGGCTTCTCAGAGGCATGAGAGCCTGGTCAGAGGGCAGAATTCTTAGGTCAGTAACAGAAGGAGTATCAGGTTCTCATAGAAATGACAGCAATAAACCTTAATAAGGCTGATGAAGCACCCGGTCAGAGCAATAAGATCCCATGAAGTCCCATCCTGAGGTTCAGAAGAGTCTTGGTTGCTTGTGGCTAACACTGACTTTCAATTCAGGTCCCTGGAAGGTGAGTATTTTGTCTGTGGGATATAAGCTCATATCAGCAGAGAGTGCAGATGGAGGAAGGGTGCAGAGTCAAAGTAAAGACTTTGCTTGATGACAAATTAACATCATAATTGACAGGGTTATGAGGAGTCCCTCCTCTGCTGTTATCCTTGGGATGCATGGGCAAAAATAGGCAGGCTCAAGTCCCCCTTGGATTCTGCCTGGAGTCTGTCAAAGAGGTGAGAGCATTGGTTTACAGGCTGGGTCTTCAGCAGAGAGTGGAATCTCAGGCATGCCAGTGTCATGGCAAAAAGCCTGTATGAGGAACAAAGCAAGCAACTGCTTCATAACAGGTATGTCCTTAGAATGTTCTGCTCTGGAGCTGCACATTGAAGGTCAAAGGTGGGGCTTCCAGATCAGGGTTACTCCTCCTTTCCTGAAAGGGGATAGTCTCAAGGGCTTAATATCCTTGAACTAATAGGGGAGGCCCCATTCATCAAAGGAAAGATGCCATGTTTCTAACACGATTCAATATGATGACACTGAGTAACAGTGAGTGAATCCCTCCCAGAAGAAGAAGGCCACGTACAGCCCTATCTTTGTTGTCAGACCTGAGACCATGTGACCTAGTCATGGTGACATGAGTCATACTCACTTTCTCCCAGAGGTCTCATAGAGATGAAGAACTTCGTCAACGTGAGTAGCCACAGGTCACCACAAGGGATTTTTCCATATTGTGCCAGGAAAGAAGGTAAAGATCCTGATGCCTGAAAAGACAACGCATATCTTAAGAGTGAGAGCAGCAGAGATTCATTCTATTTGTGTTAGCCTCGAGACACTATGGGCTGTTGTGACCAGATGAGGCAAACTTCACTTTTTCCTAGGGAGTCTTAGTGAATTGGGGGCTTTAGTAGGAAGGGAGAAGCCTCGAGTCAAGACAGGGAATATCTCCAGGTTGTGTTAGGAGTCAGAACAAGGACAGGGAAGAGTGTGGGGATACACACCCCATACCATCTGTGACCACACAGTATTTTCCCCTCTGTTAGCTCTAGGAAGTCCCAGGCAGAGATGTCAGCTGTGGGGGCGGGGACCATCAAGTCCCACTAAGGAGTAACAGGAAAGTGAGTGTTTTGGTTTCTGTGTGGTGGTCACATGTCAACAGGGAAAAATATTAAGTGTGACAAAGGGGTCCAATTTAGGACCTGAATTGGGTCCCTGTGTGAGACCATCCCTCATAGGGCCTGAATCTGCCTGCCACATTTTTCATTCTTGTGAAGCCATGGGCAGGTGTGGCCAAATAAGGTCAGACTTACTTTTTCTTGTTGGGTCACGGGGAGGGGTAGGCCTTACTATGAGGAGATAGGTCTTGGGTCAAGAAGGAGGGGAACCCCAGTCCCTGGCAGGACTCAAATTTTGAAGCCTGAGTGAGAACAGAGAGGGACCACGGTATCAGCCCTTGTTTTCAACCCTGACAGTCACAGGAGGGGCTGCCAGTTCCTGAGGTTCACTCAATCTATCTTCCTCCACTGGGTTCTTTCGGAGGGGAGCAGGATGACCAAAAGCAAGAGCCCTGTGCCCTCAGAGAAAGCTGTAGAGGTGGCCTCTTAAAAGCCAAGGTAGTATCTCCCTGGTGAAGGTGCTCACATCTTCTCATCTTCTCACCTCCAGTTTTTCCATATCACCTGCTCTCCTGTGCACACTATTGTCTGCTGTCCATGACCACACTCCTGCCTTGGGGTCAGAATAGTAAGCTATTAGAACTACAGTCAGCATACAGGACCTTCCTGCTGATCTGCTTCCAATACATAATGTGAGAAAAAAATTGTTATAAGCCTCTAATATTTGGGGGGAGGAGATGCTTCTTGTAACAGCGTAAGCTATACTAACCTGTCAGATACAACAGATGTAAAATAAGTAATGACAATGATATGTTTATAATCAAAAGGGGGCACAGGTTGACCTTGAAGTTAATGACAGAAGGAATGAACATTGTTTGGTAGTTAAAGATTACTTTCCTGCAGAAATAATATGATTTAACACAGCCAGGTGGCAGTGTTGCTTCTTGGAAGATAGTCATCAGAATTTTGTAGTTTGGAGCTGAAATAAGGGTTTGACCTTTGGCATTTATTTTATTATTCTGTTGAATTCAATAGACCTATGCTTTATTTCTCCCCAGGCATGGCACTGGAACAGCAACATGAGCCTTCCATATATATTTTTTAAATGTATCTTTATTTTTAAAACACACCTCTGATTCCCTGGATGAAACATATTTGCCTGAAAGAAAGACTGTATGAGGGAGAATTAAAATACAGTTCCTGACTGTCATTCCTATGTAAAGACTCCTTTATCAGGGATGCAATTGTAGTGTCATTGCAACAGATTATATGAAAGCTGATTTGAAACATACAGCAAAAGAATACTTTAAGGCAGTTTAGTCCAATCCATGTGACTGCAGGGTAATTAGTGAAATCCAGATTAATCAGAAACTTGTTAGGCAGCAGGGTGATTTGACTAACAGCCTGGGAAGGTACAAAATAACTGAGTAATGAAGTGGATCTGACTATAATGCGCAAGATTACTTCTGAAATTGTACAGAAATTCATTATTTAGACAGATGCTATGTCTTATGGACAAGAGATCTTTAAAATTAGAACTACTGTATGTTCCCCTTCTGGTAGTGCTTCATGCTCCCATGGACCAAGGATTGAAGGGCAGCATTAGAGAAGGGAATATTTTACTCCTTTAAGGTCCAATCTGATATCTGTCCTCAAAGGTGGAGGATGTGTTCTGTGTTTATCTAGACCTTTACCACACATCATCTTATCTGACCCTCATAAAAAATAAACCCTTTCTCCAGCAGGAAGAATAGTCATCATTTTCATTTCTTCATTAGTGATGAATTTGAAGCTGCTAACTGTAAAATGTTAGATTTGAATGTAGTTACTAACAGCACATAAAGACAAGTTTTCTTTCATTACCAATACCTTTGCTGGTTGCCACGTATCCACACCCAGGCTGAAGCTGAAAACCCTCTCTTTCATTTTACTCAAGCAGAGTGCAAAACTCCATGCACACGTTATCGAACTAATTATCAGCTTCACAGATAACATGAGCACATTTTGTTCCAGGTAAAGTTCTCAGAGATAAATAAGTGCAAACAGCATCTACTGCTTATTAAAAATGAGAACTTTCACTCTAACAGAAAGAGTTAGCCTTAGGCAGAAGGGAAATGGGTGTCTGCCTATGTGGCAAGATTTAGGAGGCATCTGAATGGCCCCTTGCTCTACCCTGATACAAATGCAAACGGTTCTCTGTTCCTGCTAATGGATCACTCTCCCAGGTGTGAGAGAATACCAGGACCCGAGGTAAATGGTACTATTCTCAAAGCACACTATGGGCATGCTAGACTAGATGGATGGGTGGGACGTTTGGCAAAAGGAGAGGCAAAGAGACAAAAAGCTAATTTCTAGGCTTTGAGACTTGAAACATAAGGAGAGTCTAGGTCAAATTTCCTGTGAGGAATTAATAAGCAGAAGCAAATCAACAACAATAATGATAATTGAATTAATAGCTTAGGAATTCTGGTGATATAAGGGTTAGAAATAAGACAAAAATATCCTGCCCTCAAGGAATTTACAGTTTACCTTGAGAGATAATACATGTGCGTATGAAACCACACCTAACTGTCCAAAGCAGTACAAGTGTGAAATCACTGAGCCCAGTAATACAAGAGAATGTTTTTTGCCTTTTCTCATAAACATTTATTTTGTGATTTGGGAGCACATGGGAATTTTTCTGGGGTTAGAATTTAATGTTTCAGAAGAGAATAGGTAGATAAAAGTTGAAAGGTATAATTTTTTTCCTTAACGCCAAAGCAAAGGTATAAAGATAATCTGACTCCTCTCTCATTTCTCCAGTTCTAACTTTAAACCCCACAATTAAATCAGCAAGAACTGATTGAATACCAGCCATGGGTGGGAAAATGCTCTATATTTGTGTAGCTCTTAAAAAATTAAAAAAACACACATTTTATATTTTGCATGAATTCTCGTAATTTCTTTGCAAGGGTAATTGGGGCAGAGATTACTCTGCAGTTTATGGTTGAAACCCCTGAATACACTGTCAAAGTCAAAGATTGACTTGACTACACTGATGCTCAGTGGATAGTTCTGCCATCAAAGGCCCTTGCCCCAGTAAGAGTGGAGACATAAGTCATACACATGAGAAAAACATAAAGCTATAGGAAGACAGTACAATTAAAAAGCACTTGACTATGAATCAGAAGATTTTGATTTGTGAGCCGATGTGGCTGTTTACAACAAATGAACCTAGAGAAGTTACTCAACTTCTTAGAATCCTATTTTTTTCATCTATAAAACTAGGCAATGGCTTATTTGAAGCAGTTGCTCAGAGGTTCAAAGCAAATGTTATATTAGGTAGGTTTTAGAAACAATAAAATTCTACATGAATGTGTGGCATTAAAAGGGGAAAAAAGAATGAAAAGTACGAAGAGAAATGCTAAATGAATGGTAGAATAACAATAGTAAGCATACATTGATTACTTACTATTTGTAAAAGCTGTGATAAGTGATATGTATACGTCACTTCACATTTGTATATATATTTTAGAAATTTTATATGCTTTTATATGTAAATATGTGAATGCATATGTTTTATATATAATGTTATATATAAAGTCTATATATAGAGAATTTTGACATTTTATATATAAAATATATTACTATGTAATATATAAATAAATAAAATTTTAGTTAACCTTCACAGGAACTTTTGAAGTGGGCAGTATTATTCCATTTTATAAGTGGGGAAAACTGAGGTTTAAAGAACTTCAATTAGTTGTCCAAGTTTACCTACTAGTAAGTTGCATGGCCTGTATTCAAACTAAAACATTTTTACTTGCAAATATCTATGCTTTCTCATGCATCTTTGCCTCCCTTTAAAACATACTATAATTATCATAGTATTTTAGGGTAATTAGAAGCAGCCGTGGGTAATCAGAAGCCCACATTCCAATTCCAGTCCTCTCATGAAACCACTTACCTAGGAAACTTATTTTGTTTAGTCACTTAGATGTTCTGTTTTCAGGTCAGTAAATTGAGGAGGTTGATCTCAGTAATTTCTAGAGTCTCTTGTGGCTCTTGAATGACTAACTTGTCTCACTTTTCCTGAGATTGTCAGAGTTTTACCATAGAAAGTCCCATGTCCCAGGAAATCCCTCAATCCTGGGGTTTCTGTTTACATTCTATGACTCCATGATAGGGGAAAGCTTTGCAAAAGAGGTCAAATATTAGCTAAATCCTGAATTATTTAATAGGCAGAAAATGAAGAACTCCCATCAAAATAGATATAGGACCAGCAACATATAGAAGTACTGATTAGGAAGACACATAGGCAAAGGATATAAGAGATGACATGGGAAACAACATAGCATAGTGCCATGTTATGGGGAATTAAACATCAGAATTTAAACTCCATGTGGATCTCAATGATGAGTCTTTTTTTAAAAGATTTTATTTATTTATTTTTAGAGAGAGGGGAAAGGAAGGAGAAAGAGAGGGAGAGAAACATCAGTGTGTGGTTGCCTCTTGCGTGCCCTCTACTGGGGACCTGGCTCACAACCCAGACATGTGCCCTGACTGGGAATTGAACCTGCGACCCTTTGGTTCACAAGTTGGCACTCAGTCCACTGAGCCATACCAGCCAGGGCTCTATGATGAGTCTTTACAGATCTAAGGATTCTTTGTAAGAACAGTAATGATAATAGTGAATACTTGTTGGATGCTTACTGTATACCAGGCACTATGCTAAGCATGTAACATATATTATCATATTTCATTCTTCCCATAAATCTACATCAGTGCAATTATTAATTCCATTTTAATGATGAAAAGGGTAAGGATTATAGAATTTAAGGGAACTACTGAAGGTTACACAACTGTTATGTAGCAGGGCTGGGAATTGAACTCCGTCCATTTCAGATCAAGCCCTTAACATTTATGTTCCACTCTCATCCAATTCCTGCATGTTTCTATTATGCTTCCTCAAATAATACTTCACTTATTCTTCAACATATTTATTTCTAAATGGGTGAATTAATTTATACTAACTTTTATCATTCTTTGATCCAGTCACAGTGCTATGGCAATTGATGACAACATGAATTAGAGTTTTGAGTTAATATGGAAATTGGCAATCTCATGCAGGTGGATAAACCCCTCCTCACTGCCTTCTGAAAGGGTCGCCACCAGCCACTCCCTACCATTCGCAAATGATAGTGCCATTATGCTTTCTCTAATTCTCCCAACTTCTCTATGAAAACCTGAGAAAAAATGATTTGCTGGCTTTAACAACTGCATAAGCATTTAGAATTTAACTTTATATTTCTCTATTTTAGGCTCAAGAAATAAAGGATTGAGAGACCAATGTATCTCCTTCTGACTGTTGATGATAACTCACAAACTCTGGAAAATAGCCAAGCTTAAGAAATGTAATAAAGTTATAAAACAGGGAAGAGTCAAAGTGAATATAATTTAATTTAAACATTTGTCTTCCTGGAAGAGGGACTATGTAGTCTGTTACAGATACCTCTGTTTCAGTACCATTTCAAAGAAGAAAATGCAGAAAAGGAATACTTTAGGAAAACACATTTACTTTCACAATGGTAGGGTAATGTGTGAAGAGAGAAAAATTACAAATAAATGTGATAACCATAATGAGGCTTTACAAATTATCATTTCTTACAATAAATGAACTGATATTTTTTTCCTATAATGATACTAGTTTAGTGAAGTCAGATATTTAAAAGTAAGCTATACTTTATATTTCATAACCCTTTTAGAAATTAATATATATTTATTCTTGATTTTTCTCTCTATTAACCACCCAATTGTAGAGAGATGATAGTGTAAAGTAATTGATGGTTTGAAGTCTTTCTATTCTACATTAAGTATATCTGATAATAAAAGAAGAAAAAAATAACTATACATTAGAGCAATTTGCAAAAAAAAAATTCTATGCCTTTATGATAAAGCAGCATTATAAAACTACTTTGGAAATAAAATAATGTGCTTCAGTGATTGAATTCCATTCTACCAGTTGCATTAAATTCACATAGAAATATTGAAGTGGTAGAATTAATTTTAGCCACTTTGCTGAAGACGATTATAATTAATTAAAGTATACTTTATCTTTGAGATCCGGCTCTGCCTTCTTGCTCATAAGTTTAGATTTCTCTTACAAGTATTAACTTTAAAAAAAATTGCTTCTAGTCTCCAGCTACCACAGCCCATCCACCCATCCATCCACCTGCAGCATGAGAGGCCTGTGCTTCTACCGGTTTATATCATGTAGATCACCAGTTACCACGAAATCAAGTCCCAGCGGAGCAAGATGTCCCGCAACCTGAATGGGAAGCACATCAAGTACCAGTTAGTGGATGCTTCCCAGGACAACACCCTGTGGGATGAGACGAGTGTCCTGATGGGCAACCCCAAGTCCACCCCATCCCAGATTGTCAATAGGGACCAGTACTGTGGGGACTATGAGCTCTTCACAGAGGCCATGGAACAAAACATGATGCAGGAGTTCCTGAAAATGGCCTGAGCCAAGCCCAAACCAGCCCACTGAACTTTATCACCACATTCCCCAGCCATGACAAGTCATGAAGGACCCTATTATTCCTAACTTTTTGACTTTGGAGACCACCCTCCCAATCCAAGCCTTCTCCTCCTCTCTCTAACTGTAGCCACCTCTCTTCCATTCAGAGGTGACATTCCTATCCTGGTAAGTAATCTTAGAAATTGTCTTAAGCAACAGCCCAAGTGCTGGCTGTCTTTAGCTGGTCCCTGGGGCTCCCACCCTGCCTGGCACTGGCTAACAGGCACTTTTGTTGGTTCCATTAGCCAGGGCTCTGCCAAATGCCCCACAATTCCTAACCTAGAAACACCCTAGAGACAATTAAATATACCATTCCATTTTTTTAAAAAGCTAGTTTCTATCACAAAAATATGTTAGGTAAAACCTACTAAAACCAAGTGTCTCATTTCTGAACTTCAGGGTACATATTCTTTGGAATTTCTCTGAGGTTTATGGTCCCTAAGTTTCATCGACACTATCTACATCTCTCTGTCCAGCACCTCCCATGGCTTCTAGCTAGTCTGACCTTAGCTCCTGTTAGGATCGCTATACAAGAAAATTTAGCTTTTGCATTTCAGCATGAGCTCCTCACCTTCAGAATATACCTGGTCCCACATTCTGAGGTTTCCTGCCACATGGCTCCCATATTTTCCTTTACCAGCTCTTGTCCCATAGCTTCTACTTAATCTCAGCTGCTTTTACCAGCCTTTAATTTTGGAGTTTATGGGTTGTATTTGTTGCCTGTTTTTTTCCAGAAATGTTTCTGTTCCAAGGGAATGTAATAATTGGTAACAGTGGTAAAGATATTATTATTAGGCCCTCGGTGGTGTGGCTCAGTGGACTGAGTGCTGGCCTGAGAATCAAAATGTCCCTGGTTCGATTCCCAGTCAGGGCACATGCCTAGGTTGTGGGTGAGGTCCCCAGTAGGGGGCACACAAGAGGCAACCACACATTGATGTTTCTCTCCCTCTCTTCTTCCTTTCCCCTCTCTCTAAAAATAAATAAATAAAATCTTTAAAAAGACATTATTATTAAATTGCATGAGTATTAAATTATGCCTTCAGTGTTTCCCAGAAAATTCTTGTGATTTTCAGTAATAATCAAAATTGATAAATTTATGAATGGTGTGTGTAGAATACTAAATTCAAATCACCTTCAAAATAATTACTTGTATTCTAGTATGTACTTTTTTCCTTTCCATATTCCCATATTCTACAGAATTTTCAAGACCCCTACCAACATCTACTTTTTATGAAAAAAAAGCCATCCCTGATGTGTACAGTTCTCACATATGAAGATCCTGCTCCAATATCCACTATTTTGATAGTTTTTACACAGTTAGCAATTATTGAATAATCATAATTAAATAAAAATCATTAGTAAATAACACCTTGTACTTTAGCTAAGCTACATAGTTTATTGCGTTTTTCTCTAATTGCTTCATATATCTCATCCATATATGAGGGTGGGGTGAGATAGGTAAAATTAATATATCATCTGAGAATTTAGATATTAAAAAATCTAGATATCGTGCCTCACCATGCATTATTTAAGCATGCTTTAGAATTATTGATAAAACAGGAAAATATTTTATTTTTCTGACTGAGCATTTAAAGAACTAGGAGCCATTTCCAGGCTGAGATTTAATCTGGGGACCATTGAGAAAAGTGCCATCACCAAATTGTACAATCACTTATCCTCTTCGTGGAGTTTGGTTTCTCATGTCTCCCAGGCAGCACCTCTCATAATAGAGGGAGTGTCTCAGAGAATAATGAAGTGGAACCTTTTCCTTCACTACAGCATTCTGTGTTTTTACTCTTATTGTTACTTCCTGTCTTAAGATTCTATATCTCAGTGCTCACCTTTGTCACTCATATAATAGCATATGCTTGTCCATATTGAATATGGTCTATCAATTATTAGGATTTATTGGACTTTTCCCTCTCCTTTTTCTAATTCCTAGTGGTCTTTTTTTCTTTTAGTGTTTTTTGTCCATCTTTAATTTCACAATGTTTATTTTGAACTTATAATTTACTGGATTTCTCTTTTCATATGTGAATCAAAATCTTTTTTCTTCAGGCATCACAGATTTCTTAACACAAACTTTAGTTATTATTATACTTCTTAAATCTTGTCAACCTCTGAATAAATAATCATCCAAAACCCATATAAATAGTTTGATTAAGTTAATATACAGGATTGTATTGGATTTAACTACCAGCTATCAGTCCTGGGTTAGTGAAAACATTTATAAATTAGGCGTCTGTTTTGTGTGATCATTATATGATCAGTGAGCATTAGCTGGAGTGTGTCTGTGAAAAGTAGTCCCAGGAACACCTTAAAGAAAGATTCCATAGTGCTTTACATAGATGTGCTAAGGTGGTTCTTTTGAAATACTAATATTTTCTGCATTTTTTCTTCTTTCCTCATTTCAAACAGTACATCAGGTTTTATAATTTGCTTCATGGGTTTTTATAGAACATACGGAGATAGGATGGCTAAAGTCATTGGTTCTCCCTGCCCTTTGTGAAACTTCAGCCCATTAAATGATAATTTTGCATGTCCCACAACTGGCATGAGGGAGGAGACAGAGAGAGGAGAGAGAGAGAGAAAGAGAGAGAGAGAGAGAGAGAGCGCTTTTGAAAAGGGGAAGGAAGATTGATATTGGGCTAAGGCTGGAGAAAGACCAGAAGAAGGGGGGTCCTTGTAAGATTAAGGACCTACACATAACTCAGAAGAAGCCCTCCAGGGATATGAAAGGCTTTAGAAGGATGGCTTGTGATGGGCTCAATGAGTCTGGATCTTATGTACAGGGGCTCTCACCAAGTAAATCTCAAACATGGTTGAAAAACAGCAGAACTGCTAGACCTGAAGAGACTGTGAGGAAGCCTTAATAACAGCTAAAACTGCCATTTCCCAGCAGCCTGACAGGATGGAGCTTGGATTTGGTTTGAAGTTTAATGTCATTTAAATAAGATAAGAAATGATTTTTACACATCTGAGTTTGTTGAAAAAGGCTCCTACCATGCATAGAAGCTAATGTGAAACTGCTAAGAATACTCACGTAGTGCAAATCTGCATCCTTGACGGATTATAATCTCCAGCTTCCAAAAGTGGCTTCTGAGACAACTTGTGCTCATCTGCATCAAGCTATCAAAAGCCTGGAGAATATCAAGGATATTGATTGTATGCATCAGTTTGGAAGTGGCACATATCACTTCTGTTCACATCTCATTGGCTAGGAATCCATCATATGCCTACTGCTAGCTGTAAGGTAAAAAGTTATACTCAGTGGTGTATTTTAGCTATGTGCCCATGACGAAGACCCCAGTGTGTGAACAGATAACCCACCTGTTCCAGTGTTTATCTTTCTGGTCACTAAGTATTCATTTTGCCCAACCTCCCCCGTATGGGACACATTAACACCCTCTTCACTCAAGATAACCCAAATTGCAAGCCAGTCAGTGCACCCATTTGAACCTCTAGGATCTCTAGATGATCTGCACTCTTTTCCATAACATTCAGATGTCCTTTCCTGTGGTCTGATATATACATCGCTTATGCAGTGAAAAATCAGAGGCAGGAAAATGCCATAATAACTTCCATTTAGAGCAGAGAGGAATGTAAAACACCCAGCAGTCACTGATCTATAGAAATTACAAAATCCTGCTGGGGTACAAGACATTTCTTGTCTTTATAAAAAGAAGTAAGAAAATGCAGATATTTGGAAAGTAATTGGAGTGCAGAATCACTATACCTTTATGAGTTCTTCAAACTTTCAGTTCTCCACTCACATCTAGGATCAGCACATTATTTTGCAGCAATTTTCCAGGATTTGGCATGAACATAGATGAGGTTAGACTTGAGCTGCATGTTTTCCAGCCTGCTGAAGATTCCTGTTTCAAACATGGGAAAGAAGTAACCCAGATGGGCATTAAGACCACAAGTAGCTCAGAGGTCAGCATTAGACCCAGGATTTGGGGCCAACACTGGGAGGAAGATAGTCTGAACAATGATTAGGGTTGAATATCTCACTGGTTTTGTGGGTTTAGCACTTGTGGTCAGTTTTTATTTTATTTAAAAAATAAACAACAGAATATTTCCTGAACAACTAAATTTTAGGGTGAGATTGATACCTGCTACATAGGTAAGATTGTCCTCTAAGTACAAATATTTGGAAAGGTATATTAAAGAGACACATATTCCAGGACCAAAAAAAAAAAAAACATTGCATGTATTAACATTTTTCTCAATGTTCAGTTTGGAGAAAATATGGCTGGCAACAAAAATTTAGATAAAAGAGAAGGAAGAAAAAGCAAATGCTGGCGCCATCAATACAATATTGTCTGAGAAAACAAAAGCTTAGTCATGCCAACATGATCTCCCTAGTAGTGAGGAGATAAACTCTTGGTGACATAAACATTTCCAACATATTTATTCTTCTTGTCTAATTCCAAACTCAGCATTTGATATTCTGATATTTTGGTATCCAGCATAGCATGTCTACTGGGTTACAAAGGGTGTGTCAAGCTGGCTCCAGTACATGATCTGCTTGACAATTTTATTTCTAATTATAAATTAGCTTTCCAATTTTATGTGATAGCTCTGTGAGCTTTGAGTACATCCTGAACACAACTGGCTCTGAGGCACTGTGGCGATCTAAATATTAGTACAAATGCTTTCTTTGACACTCTTTTCAATGAGAGATGGGACCTACATATCATCCAGTTGAAACTCCACAGACTTTTGTCACTACTTTGACAAATAGGACATAGTAGAAGTGGCTCTAGTGGTTAAAGAAAGGCTTCTGCCTATTTCTCCTGGGACACTCATCTTTGGATCTCTGAACACCAAATAAGAAGCCTGGCTATCCTGACATCACCAGGTTGGAGAGACCATAAAGAGAGAATACATGGAGAGGGCTTGATACTATATGGAAAAAGGGAAATGCCACTTACTGCTCCAAACCCCACCCTTGACCCCACTTTAGCCACCAACTGACTGCAACCATATGAGAGACCCTGAGACAGAACTACCCAACTTCACTCTTCCCCAGTTCCCCTTGCACAGGAATTATGAGAGAAAATAAATGACTATTGTTAGTTGAAGGCAATAAGTTTTGGCGTGATATTCTAAGGCAGGAACAGATAACTAGAAGAGACACTAAGGAGCAAGGATTTCTGAGGTTGTGATGAAAAGGGCCAGGGACTGGGCAGTGATGAAGCTGCTGAATGAGTTCCATAATATGATGCCTCCTGGTGGACAACCAGTTATCCATTAATTGCAGACATTTAGCTGTATCATTTTCTTTTGTTTTAATATATTTTTTTGACTACGCTATTACAGTTGTCCCATTTCCCCTCCTTTATTCCCCCCTGCCCTGCACACCCCCTTTCACCCACATCCCCCCCCACCTTTAGTTCATGTCCATGAGTCAAAAATATAACTTCTTTGGCTTCTACATTTCCTATACTATTCTTAACCTCCCCCTGTCTATTTTCTACCTACCATTTATGCTACTTATTCTCTGTACCTTCTTCCCCTTTCTCTCCATCCCACTCCCCTGTTACTAACCCTCCATGTGATCTCCATTTCTGTGGTTCTGTTCCTGTTCTAGCTGTTTGTTTAGTTTGCTTTTGTTTTTGTTTTAAGTGTGGTTGTTAATATCTGTGGGTTTGCTGTCATTTTACTGTTCATATTTTTTATCTTCCTTTTCTTAGATAAATCCTGTTAACATTTCATATAATAAGGGCTTGGTAATGATGAACTCCTTGAACTTGACCTTATCTGAGAAGCACTTTATCTGCCCTTCCATTCTAGAAAGCTTTGCTGGATAGAGCAATCTTGGATGTAGATCCTTGCCTTTCATGACTTGGAATACTTCTTTCCAGCCCCTTCTTGCCTGCAAGGTCTCTTTTGAGAAATCAGCTGGCAGTCTTATGGGAACTCCTTTGTAGGTAACTGCCTCCTTATCTCTTGCTGCTTCTAGGATTCTCTCCTTATTTTTAATCTTGGCTAATGTAATTATGATGTGCTTTGGTGTGTTCCTCCTTGGGTCCAACCTCTTTGGGACTCTCTGAGCATCCTGGACTTCTTGGAAGTCTGTTTCATTTGCCAGATGGGGGAAGTTCTCCTTCATTACTTCTTCAAATAATTTTTCAATTTCTTGCTCTTCCTCTTCTCCTTCTGATACCCCTATAATTCAGATGTTGGAATGTTTAAAGATGTCCTGGAGGTTCCTGAGCCTCTCCTCATTTCTTTGAATTCTTGTTTCTTCATTCTCTTCTGGTTGAATGTTTCTTTCTTCCTTCTGGTCCACACCGTTTATTTGAGTCCCAGTTTCCTTTCCATCACTATTGGTTCCCTGTGCATTTTCCTTTATTTCACTTAGCATAGCCTTCATTTTTTCATCTAATTTGCAACCAAATTCAACCAATTCTGTGAGCATCCTGACTACCAGTGTTTTGAATTGTGCATCTGTTAGGTTAGCTCTCTCTTTGTCTCTTAGCTGTAATTTCTCCAGAGCTTTGATCTGTTCTTTCATTTGGGCCATTTTTTTGTGTGTGTCAGTGCACCTGTTTTGTACTGAGGGGCGGAACCTTAGGTGCTCACCAGGGCGGGACAACTCCCGTTGCTGCTTTGTGATGCTGTATGTGGGGAAGGGGTTGGAGAGGGAACAATGGTGCTTGCTCCACTCTCTGCAGGATTTCAGTCACTTCCTCCACTACCCACAAGCAACGTATGCCCTTCTGGTGCTGATTCCTCTTGGGTGGGTTTGTGTATGTTCTAGGACCCTGTGGGTCTCTCCAACAAACTCTCCCGTGAGGCTGGGAGTTTCTTCCACTGCCACCTCAACCCCTGCAGGTGTTTTCAATCAGTGGTTTGAGGTTTTATTTCCCCACGCTGGAACCCTGGGCTATGAGGTCTCACTCCCCAGCTATTCCTCCCAGTTTATCTGCACATGAATGTGGGACTGCAGGTTCCACCAGCCACTGCCTCACTGGTCCTCCAGCCGCCGGCTTGTAGGGAGTCCTTTCTGCCTGGCCTGTCTCTGCCCCTCCTACCAGTCTGGATGAATGTGTCTTCTTTAACTCCTTGGTTGTCGGCCTTCTATACAGTTTGATTTTCTAGCAGTTCTGGTTGTTTTTTGTTTTTGAATTGCTGTTGTCCTTCTTTTGGTCATGCGAGGAGGCACAGTATGTCTACCTACGCCTCCATCTTGGCCGGAAGCTCCCATTTTCTTTTAAAATTTGATTCCAGCTACAATTGCCTTATGGAGAGTGACACTATCTTAGGCTGCTTTTTATCCTGCCTCCAACTAATTTGATGTTGGCCACCTTCAGGAACAACGTAATTAATACTATCTGATCAATGAAAGGTCTCAACAAAGCAAAACTATGCAGTTTGAAAACAGTGTCCCCAGAATCCTAGACTTGATCAAAACTGGCAGAGGGGATCATATCACCAGAAGTCACATATGGAATATTAATACCTAACACTTATGGGACAATGGAGTACTTGTGTGCAAAACGATGTTCCAAAAGCTTGCTTTGCATTTACACATGTGATCCTTACAGCTCTGTAAGGTAGACTCCATTATTATCCTCATTTGGAAGATGAGGAAACTGAGCCATGTCACCCTCAAGTAAGAGGCTAAAGTAGAAATGAAGCCCAAGTTGTCTGAGTCTAAAGCCTGTTTTATCACCTGTTGCACTTTACTGTATCTGAATATACTGTCAGCTAAAAAATGAAATTGCTGATTGTTGTTTCTGCATAGGTAACATGATAAAGGATAAAGAGCATAAGTTTTGGAGTCTAGGTTTATATAAGATCTCAGTCTCTTATTGGCTGTGTGACCTCTTTCTCTGAACCTTCCTTGTTTTAAGTCTATACAATGGAGATAATAATACCTACTTTTAGGGTTAAATTTTATAAAATTTGTTAACAACCTTGCACAGTACCAGCACTGATAGCTATTATTGTTTAATCATCTAACTTTGGATGGCAGTCAGATTACCAGCTGATAAGGTAAACCACAAGATGGAGTTATAAACCAAAGGAAAGTACAACTAATGCAGGCTTCAGCTGAGATGAGATTTGCCATAAGAATCACTCACCAGATATGACACAGTGGAGTCATATCAACCACATGTGAGACTTTTGAGAAATCAGCTTGCCAAAACAACAGGAGAAAAAAAAAAAAACAATTTCAGCATGTAGAAAATTCTAGCTCTCTTAAGGCTGGGAGTTAGCACAAGATGGGATAGGTGAATCTTTCTTCTCAGTCTATTTCCAGCAGCTCTGACAGTTTGGGGCATCTTGCCTCAATGTATGTGATTTTAATAAAAGCCCCTTTTTTCCCAAACCATGAGCCTGAAGCATAACAAAGCTGTTTAATTTGGTTCTAACCTAAGAAAGAGCAATCTATTATAATATTGCAAGAAAAATTAGTATCAGATTCTGTATAGTGACAGGCAATACCATGCTGATATCCAATGAGGTGTGGTCCCTCAGGAATTTTTAAGGGTAACATTTACTATAGTTGATTTTCATTGACCAGATTTATGATGTGAGGCCACCATATTCTCACCATGGTTTATTTGTTGCTTTTGCTCATAACTTTTCTTGAAACAGCAAAGAAACTTCAGTCCTGAACCACTTGGGCCATGTATAGAAAAGCACAGTGGCATTCAAACTTCTGCATGATAAAGTATATTAATAAAATGAACCTGTTTTAAAATTGTTAGCTTATATTTTTTCTTACCTACAAATGTTTCAAAAGGAATTCTCTTTTCACAGTGCTACAAATTCTCCAGCTAATGGTATAAATTTAATATGGGAACAAATTGCTCTGGCTCTCCATTCAGACAGTGTATGGTTGACCATATCCCTCACTACCCTATTGTTTAATACTACAAGCCATCTTATCTGAAGGGGAAGAGGAGGAATTCATGTTTTCATCATTAAGTTTGCTGATGCCTGAGGTTTAGAACCATTCCAAAACAATGTTTGTCAGCTCTCTTTGAAGTGAACAAAATATTTTCAAATGCTGCAGATTTTTTCTGAGAAGTGTACAAAAACATGTAGATTCCCTTATATACTTAATATTGATATATTTGGTGCCTAATCTTGTTAAATTGTCAAGCAAACCATGGACCAAGCAATAAGAGCTTAATATACTTTAGATTTCATTATTTATCCCACAGCTTGTTTTTCTGAGTTATGTCATTATATAATGAAAGATCTTCCATTTTAAGCAGTAGAAATAATCTCATTTTGCTGAAATCAAATAGATCTTATGTGGAAACCCATCAGGGTCATATAGGATCTAGGTTTTGAATGGGGTCAGAACTAAGGCTGTCTTTCAAGCTGAGAAACAAGAATCAGCATTTGGGACAGTCATAACATTCCTCCCTCCTCCCACCCCAGGGAGGAACGTAGTTCCAAGCATTGTTGATTTGTATTTCTCTCCCCAAGATTTACACTGGTTTGGGTTGGGTCACATGCCACCACTTAGTTGGGGGAGGGACAAGAGCCATTTTTCACAGCCCACCAGACTGCATTCAATGAGGAAAAAGTAATTTCTAAAAAAAAAATCGTTGGGTATTCTTAGGGAGAGGAAATTGACGCTGGTCTGCCAAACTCAACCATAATTTTTTTCCAGAAGAAATTTTATTAAATTGTCATTTACTTAATCCCTCCTCCCCTCTCCCACATCAGTGTTCTAACAAGCTAAAGGGTTTTTCTATTCTCTGTTGGTTAGTTTAACTCTTACCTGATGTAAACCCACATACTTGGAGAAAAGAAAATGAAATAATGCAGACCTGGCAGGGGGAGATTCTCTCTCAGCCACCAGAGGCTCAATGGGGAGCTGAGGGTAGAACAGGGTCCCCTGGAGCAGAGGGAAACTGCCCCATATTGCCAATGTGTCTACTTGCACGTGAAGGACATCTGAGGAACCTCAACACACTAGAAAGACTGTGTGTGGCACTGGGACCAGTGAAGGTGCAGTCCCTATCCAAGGGAAGAAAGATGCCCCACCCCTGACTCCTTTCTGCCACTGCATGCCCTTGGGGCTCTGAAAGGATTTGGAAAGAGCCCTTGCTTTGATGCCAGACACTTCAATTCCTCCCTGTTTGCCACTGGTGCATTTCAAGCTTCTACCCCAGGGCTGGAGCTCAGAGGGAGTGAATCTGATAGCTACAACTGTGATGAATAAGAGTAGAAAACACATACTCTTGCCTTGGTCCCAACTTAGAAAAAAAAGATTTAGAAAAAAAACAGTATGGCAGCAATATAGGTGGGAACTGAGCCCACTCACTTGCTCATGAACCCAACTGGGACACCTAGCTAATCTTCTGAAGAACAGAGTGAACAGCCAGCAGAATCCCAGATGATTCAAAGTTTGGAAGCCAAAGAGTGCAGAGGACACTCAAAAATGGGCAGTAAGGAGATTTTGTAGGCCCATGGGAAGGTCCCTGGGCTGTGTGCTGGAGACCATGGCTGCCGGGAGCATTGGAGGAGAGCCGGGTCAGTGATTGCAACTTAGCAGCTCGACCCCTCCCAGAGCAGGGAAGTCCCAGACCCGCACCAGGAGAGACCTTAAAGTCACTGGGGGGATAAAAAGGCAGTAAATGACAAAAAAAATGTCTGGGGCAGGGGTTGCCAGCTGGGACATTACCAGAGAAATTGGGAAGCTGCGTGACACCTGGAGCTGAGTGCAGAGAGGGGCTGCAACTGATCATGACCCAGATAGACTCCAGACTGGTCAGAGAATCAGAGTGTGTGGAAAGCCAGGCACTTGTTAAAAGTAGCAGGCAGCACCAAGGTGACTTTTCTCAAAAGATGATCTCAGCAGCTGTGCAGAGATCTTTTGTGTACAGGGACCTCGTATGCTGATAATAGCCAGGCCAGGGAAGAGGGAGGAGTGGGGGTGCCATTTGTTCCCACTCAGGGTGCCTCATGGATTGATCAAAGGTGGGCAGCAAGGGCTTAGAGAGGCAGCAGCCCCCAGAAAGGCTTCATTGAATAGGGAAACTGAGCTGCCCTGCAGGGAACTTGTGCTAGCACAGCAGCCAGGTCAACAAAGAGGGGAGGGAGTGACTTGCTCCCACTCAGTGCACCTCATAGATCAATCAAAGGGTTGCAAAAGGAGGTGGATTATCTGATGCAGCCAGGCACCAATGCGCAGATTGGACAGTACAGGCTGCACAGTGCCCTGAGGGCATGGACTGGAAACTAGGCACCTATGAATATTGGAGCTCAGACTGAGCCCCCATCCTTGCAGAACCACAGGAAAAGAAAATATGGAGCCCAGTTGTCCTCTGCCAGCAGGATCTGGGAAGACCTGCAAAACTGGTTTGGCTAGTTTAAAATCAGCAGGAAGCTTCCCCCGCCCCCAAGAGTAAGACAATAAGACCTGGAGCTGTGAGAAAACCTGAGATTGATCCAGAAAGAAGTCAGCTTACTAACACCAACAACTGAGACCAATTTCACTTTGCTTGCCTTGAGAACTTGCATATTTTTATTTCTCATCTTTCCATTTATTTAGTTTTTGTTTTGTTTGTTTTCATTGTTTGATTTATTTTTTACTCTGTCTTTTATATTGCATTTTAATTTTTCTCCTTTCACTTCACTCATATTCAAAATAACACACTACTCTTGGTCTTTTACTTTGTCTTCTTTTTATTCACATTTTATATTTCTTATCATACAATTGTTATTCCAAATCCTACAGAGCACCTTTCCCTGGTCTTATTCCATTTTACCATCTTCCTGAGCTTTATTACTGTTGTGGTTGACTTTATTTTCTCTCACACTACACCAAGTTTCTATTCCTTACTCTCCCCATTTCTCCTCCATCTAACTTCACACAAGTGCTTGTCTTTCTTAACTCAGCTCACATTCTTTTTCCCTTCTAAGAAGAGTATTATTTCTTTTTTGTCTTTCATAAACAGTGGCTAGTGGAGTGAAATATCACCGTTATTGCTGTACTTCTCCAAAGGAGCTCCTATTTGTTTACTACTTGTTTGTACTTTAAATCCCATACAATACTCCCGCTGTCTTACTCCATTTCACTTTCCCTCTGCCCCTGATCAGGTGAGTAAGGAATTTTATTTCATTGTTTCCTCTCTCCCTTTTTTTCTTCTCTCTTTTACCCCTCTCTCAACTCGGGCTTCACTCCTTAGTCTACCTTTCTTCCCCTATCCTCTTGTAGGAGGGTGCAGTCAGGGGCCCCCCCAAAAGAAGGATTTGTAATGGGGTCCAAAATTGAAGGTGTTCAGAAAATAGTAGGATGTCCTCACCACCCCTGCCCCAGGTGTGGGTTGGGGGAAGAGACAAATGGAACAGGCCCCTTAAGAGCTGTTTCCCATAGCAACAGCCTTGCAGCTAGCCTCTGCAGTGGTCATTTAACATATCTATAGCCTTTGACTGGTTAGTAGATATGTTAAATAGCTGTGGCCATGCTCAGAGCCAGGGAATGGAAATAACTTCCCCACCAATAAGTAACTGGGGGGAAGGTTCCCGGAGTTACAGCATCTGCATGGGAGCTTGGAGATGATTGGCTCCATGACTTGGGGACACACCTGCCCAGATCCACAATGGCGACCAGAAAAGCTGGAAAGGACAGCAGATTAAGGGCAAGTGTGGCCAAGTGTGGGAGGAGTCGGAAATGGAGCTGCAGAGGAAGATTGGCGTGGGGATTTGAACCCAGACATGGCAGCCATTGAAGAAAGAGCCGTGTGCTTCTGGCAGAGTGGGGACTCCCTTGGACTTGGGAGAGAGAACCATGCGGCTTCGGCAGAGTAGAGACTCCCGCAGCCATTGTGCAGAGAACCACGTGGCTGCAGCCATGTAGGGAGGACCATGCAGCTGTGTCACTAAGGAGAACCACGTGCTTCTGGCAGAGTCGGAGGACCCCCCCCCCCGCCGGCAGCCATGAGAAGAATCACCATGCGGCTTTAGCAGAGAACTGTCACAGGTGTGCCCAGATAACCAGGTTCTTAGTGATCGAGGACAAAGAATTGAACCAAACACACAGAGTTTATAGTATAAAGAAAGAGGGAAGATTTATTAAGTGATAGTACACTCCACAGAACATGGGAGCGGGCCAGCTCTGAGCAGAGATTGACCACGTGGGCTGGGCGGATTTTCTTCTTATAGGGCGGAAGCTTCCCGGCTAGTCTTTGGCGGGCTTCTATTGCACAGGTACAAAGAGTTACATTTCAAAGCTACTGCGCATGTGTGGTTTCCCAAGATTTTCTTGATTGGCTACTGGAGAAGGGAGTCCCACAATGTTAATTCATTATAATGCTATTATAATGAATCAGGGGTAGTGCGCAGGCGCATTCCATGATTCAAAGTTATCCCAGAAAACAGGAACAACCGGTCTTAGGGGATCTTTGTCCGGTATGGATTTTTTTTTTTTTTTAATCTTAGCCCTGCGGGGCCTCTGCAGTGTCTTCTCTATCTCCTGCCTCAGAACCACCATGCGGCTTCAGCTGGAGATCCCGGCAACACAGCTGATGGTTCTGGGAACCAAGGAAGGCCTACCAGCCGAGCACAGATTACTGGGAAAAACTGGGATCTGCCTGAGCCAAGGACTTCCATTTCTTTCCCTGAGATATGGTACCCCAGACTGGGCAAAAAGGGGAAGGAAGGACTGTGTGTGTTTGTGGGTGTTTTAAGGGACTTTGGGACTTTAATGAAGACATTAAGTCATTACTCTTAAGTCCGTATAACTTGAATAAATAATTCCTTTCCTTTTCACCAATCTCTAACATGGAAAGCTATAATTCTCTGGTGAAGGGAAAGGTGAACCTAGTACAGGGGACCCCAGGAGAAACGGAGATCAATCTGGTAGCATTGTGGGACTCCCGTCTCCGGTAGTTAATCAAGAAAATCTTGGGAAACCACACATGTGCAGTAGCTTTGAAATGTAACTCTTTGTACCTGTGCAATAGAAGCCCGCCAAAGACTAGCCGGGAAGCTTCCGCCCTATAAGAAGAAAATCCGCCCAGCCCACGTGGTCAATCTCTGCTCAGAGCTGGCCCGCTCCCATGTTCTGTGGAGTATACTATCACTTAATAAATCTTCCCTCTTTCTTTATACTATAAACTCTGTGTGTTTGGTTCAATTCTTTGTCCTCGATCACTAAGAACCTGGTTACCTGTGCACACCTGTGACACTCTCAAAATCATTTTTCTTTACTGTAGACATCTCATATTCAGTTTTCTCTTTTCTTCAATATTCTTATTCCCATTCCACCTTTATTAAACTTCATTGAACTATTGTAGCTATGGACACTGCTGTGGTTTTTCTGCAATTTTGTTCCCAGTGGTCCAGTACCTTTTCAATTTTACTTCAAACCCCATAGTATACTCATCTCTCTTCTTACTTGATTATTCCCATCACCCTTTCATGTTTTACTTAAGTTGTAAATTTTGCTCTCTCCCTTTCTTTGCCTTGGTTCTATCCCAACTCTTATCAATTCTCCTCTTTCTTATCACACAACAACATTTTCCCCTCTTTTAGTCTTCTCATATTCCCTTTTGTCATATCTTATAATACCTGCAATCTCTCTTCACCTTTATTAATCTCAGTTCAATTGTTGTTGAGACTTCTGATGTACTGGGGGGGGTCTTTTTGCTGGAGTAGGTTTGGTTGTCTGGTAATTCTGCTTTGTTAACCAACACCTGTACAACAGCACACAAGACAAGGTGAGAGTTGAGAATACCAATTAACCTGCTAGAGGGGAGAACCTGATAGGGGACTCAAGACTTGGAAAATTTTAGCTTAAGGTAAAAAGTTATAAGTCTAGCAAGTAATGTGTCTGTTAAGCTTTTGCTTCAGAAACTACAGATAAGGCCCATCCTGGCTCCTGGGAAAACAGCCGACCTCCTGGGACACTGGATAGAGATTACTGCCTGGGGACAAGTTGGAGGCATCTGGACCTTTTGTGTGACCCCCCCTCCCACACACCTTGGGAACAGCTAACTGCTGAGAATAGGAATGCTGCAACTTCGCTCACCTAATCCTTCCTAAATTTCAAAGCCCTCACTGCACCTTGTTTGTCCTCCTCCACCCCCTTATAAAAGATCAGGCCAGGAAAGAGAACAGAAGATGGTTTGTTAGGGTGTGAACCCACCATCTTCTCAGATCGCCGGCCATCTAAATAAAGCACCCATAAAAGATTCCATTGCTGCCATTGCTTATTGGATTTGGTAGTGACAGGCAGCCCGAATGCCGGTGTCTTTTCTGGTTACATATTTTGGCGACTCTGCTGGGACGGATTTGGGGACTCTCTAGTAAGTCTGGGTATTTGGCAGGGAGTCCCATTGGCTGCCTGGACTGAGAGGCCCTGGGGGTTTGGAGTCAGAGAATCCCAAGCAGCTGTCAAATGATTTCACTGAAGGATTCTCCCCCCACCTTTGCTCCCAGCACCTCTTGTCATGCATCACACTGGATTGAATCACTGCACTTTCTGGTTCAGGTTGAAAACCTGGGTCACAACTTAGGTCGTCTGTTCTGTTTTGGGTACCTTTTGTTTGGAGCTCTGTGGAGTTTCGTCTGGTAGAATGGGGGGAAAGCCTCCGTTCCACAAAACGGCTCTTTGGGACAATTCTAATTCATCAACTTATGAGCATATATCGAGAGTGTATATCGAAAGCTTATGTTGTTTTGTTGTAGTACTGTTCTGTGTCCTGTATAACTTAGACTCAGGAGAGTGCTGGTCACTGAATGGGTCTTTAAATTACTATATTATACTGTAATTAGAGTGGTTTTGTCAAAAATCAGGGAAGTGGGACAAATTGCCTTATTTAGAAGTTTTTGGGTTTACATGATAAAGATGCATGCAGAGTTAAAAAGAAAAAAAAAAGAGGAAAATAAGTTAATGGCCCAGAGAAAAGAGAACTTACATGTGAAAGATAGAAGCTCAGAGGAGAAGAGCCAGGAAGATCTGGGTATTATGACCGCTGCAAGCTGCTCAGAGTTCCTGCAGCCCCAGGGAAAAGGGGATCCATTCTGATGAGCAAAATGGGGAAAGTGCTCCTGAACTGGCATCACTGTCTTGAATTGACAAGGAACCAGATTCAGTGGAGGAAAAGCCCCTACCAGGGCAGGGCAATATCCTTTTCAGAGACTTTTCAGTGAGAGTAAGGCCAGAAGGCCAGTCTGCTAGATGTTATTGGGCACATACTCTATTTTCTACATTGGATCCATTAAACTGGAAAAGCTCAAATCCTTCTTATGGACATAACCCTGCTAAAATGACTGATTTGGTTGCATCAGTTTTTGCCACTTATCATCTCAATTGGGCAGACATAGGGGCCTTATTGAATTCTTTGCTTCGGTAAGGGGGATGAGCAGAGGCTGGTGTTGGATAAGGCAAATGAAGAGGCTTAGAGGTTACACCAAGAAAATCCAGATGGGGCTCTGGGCCTTCCCAGGGCAATACCTGTAACTGAGCCCAACTGGGACCCTAATGGGGATGGCCTTTCTCTCTTAGAGCATTATAAGAGATGCCTCTTTGAGGGAATGGGGAAAGGCATCCCTGAGCAGAAAAGCCTGAGTATGATGCAGGCCGTGCAACAGAAGTCCACAGAGGACCCCTCCCAACACCAGGAAACAGTTAAAAAGATTCCTGGGGATGGCAAGTGACTGCTCCATTTGAATTCCAAGCTTTGGGCTCACTGCTAGTCCACCGTGTGAGGCTCTGAAGGAACCATAATATAGCCCTTTAGAGTGGACAAAGGAGCGCACTCAGGCTTCTGAGTCCCTGAAAGTGCACCTGGCTTCAGCACCAGCCTTGGGGCTTTCAAACCTACTGAAGCCCTTTCATTGTTATGTGTGTGAGAAACAGGGCATTGCCCTAGAATTCCTCACCCAAATGCTTAGTGACATTTGCAGTCCATCGCATAACTGTCAAGGAAATTAAATCACACTGTCCAGGGGTGGTCAGCCTGCTTGAGAGTGGCAGCCACCTGCGAGCTCTTGGAGGAAGCTGAAAAAGTTTGCCTTGGGGCAGCCTATGCCAGTTATGTGTTGCAGCAAGTGTTGAGCCTGCTGGAGCAAAAGGGAAATATGTGGCTGACTACTGAAAGAATGGGCAGGTACCAGGTCCTTTCTTCTCGACAATCCCAATGTCTCCCTCAAAACAGTAAGTAAAGTAATTCCTGCCTTTCTTCTCCCAGACCCTGACTCAGCTGCACTAATACATGACTGTGCTGAAATAACTAATGAAGTATATTCTAGCAGAATTGATTTATAGGACCATCCTTTAGAAGAAGCAGACTGGACTCTCTGTACAGATGGAAGCAGTTATATGGACAAAGGAAGCAGAGAGGCTAGATATGCAGTTGTGACTCTTGAAGGAGTAGTGGAGACCAAGGCCTTGCACCAGGAACCTCTGCTCAGAAAGATGAACTGCCTGCATTGACAAGGGTACTGGAATTGTCTCATGGAAAGAGAGTGAATGTGTATATCAGCTCAAGGTAAGCTTTCCTGATTTTGCATGCACATAGTTTTATCTGGGAAGACAAAGAACTGTTAACCTCCAAATAAAAAGTAGATTAAGCATGCAGCAGAAATTTTAAAATTATTAGAGGCTGTTCAGGTACCTTTACAGGTGGCAGTTATGGACTGCCCAGGGCATCAGAAAGAGGACACTGAAGTGGCTAGAGAAAGCAATCTGGCTGAATGGGCAACAAAAGAGGCTGCTAAAGGAATATTTATAATGCCATTGGTACTTGTTCTGGACATGTCACAATTTGAAGCTGAATATTCGACTGCAGACTTAGAGAAAGCTACGGGTTGGGGTTTTGGTGAAGAAGATCCTGATAGTGGATGGAAAAAGAAAAAGAAAGGAGCTAAACTGTTTTCCTGAACATTTAGTAGAGCCAGTCATGAAGCATTTGCGTGAGGCCACACACTGTGGAAAAGAGTCATTCAGTACCTATGTCAAACTGTGGCTCACAGGTCCTGGAATTTCTAGAGCCATAAAAAAAGTAATTGCTAAATATGTTGTGTGCCAGAAGAACAACCCCAAGACATATTCCCATCAAAAGAGAGAAAGAAAGCAATACCAAGGACAGTGTCCACTTGAGAAGTGGCAAATAGACTTTACTCAGATGCCAAGGGTCTGAGAGTGGAAATATTTGTTAGTCTTTGTTGGCACCTTTTTGCAGGATGGGTAGAAGCTTGTCCTACTAAAATAGAGAGACAGTGAAATAGAGAGACTAAAATCTGTAAAGACAGTGAAAGCTTTACTAAAGGAAATAATCTCTCACTTTGGTCTCCCTGGCAGCATCCAGATTATTAATGGACCTGCCTTTGTTTCAGAAATTACACAGGAGGTTAGTAAATTTTAGGAATCAAGTGGAAACTCCACATGGCATGGAGACCTCAGGCTTCTGGGAAGATAGAGAAGATGAACCACACCTTGAAGAAAATATAGCCAAACTGTCAAGAGGCTCATCTTCATCAGGACCAAGCTTTACCTATTGCCCTGGTCAGGATAAGGGTGGCTCCTCGAAGTGGGATTCAGTTGAGTCCCTGGGAAATTGTGTACAGGTGGCCATTTCAGGTCACAATTGGGGTGGGAGATATGTATATAGATAAAAAAACTGAAGGTAAAAAAATATGTACAACATTTAAGTCAGACCTTAGTTGTGATGAATGACCTTGCTTGTATTAGAGACTTTTCCCCCACAGGTTTGCTGCATTCCTTTGAGCCTGCAGACAAGGTGCTACTCAAGATTTGGATTACAGCATCTCCAGAAAGCCAACCAGGAGGACAGTGGACTGGACCTTGGGACATATTCCTCACCACCCCCACCATGGTGAAGCTGGCAGAAATAAAACCTTGGACTCATCACACCAGAATAAAGAAAGCACTGGAGGAAGATCTGAAAGTCATCTTTGGAAAGCAATGGCTTATGTTCTTTTCTTTACCTCCTGTTTAAAGCCTTATTATAGACAACTTATTCCATTCAAACAAGATGAAAATATTTGGGTATATTTAGCAAAATTGTTCTGAATATTTCTAACTTTTACTTTGCAGGAGGAACTTGTTGAACAAAAGTTTTACTTCATGTCTTATAAGTCTCTGTACTCCTTTAGAAAGCCTTATAAATTATACTGTGTTTGATGATATTGAAAAGAAAATGACCTACTCTGATATTTATAATTGGGAAACAGTGGTAAGAATAAAGGGCAGGGAAATATTTTCCTTAAAAGTCACTAATGTACCACAGCTAGAGAGTGTGCAATTTGTGTCAACTGTACTAAAACTGTCTTATGTTCTCAGCAGGTGTGAAAATGAATTGCAGCACTACCACTGATGTATCTTATGCTTATGCTCCTATTAAACTGCCAACAGGATCGTTTCTGGTATGTAAAATGTCTATTCCTATGTTTCAGCAAACAGCTCTGGAGGACCATGCTCTCTGGGAAGACTGACAGTGTTTATGCCTCAGAAGCCCCCTTGCCCCAGGTTCGATGGGATCTCTCCCTGACATCTGATTGCATCAGTGACTTACACCTTTTTAGCCCTGCTGAATATGTGTTCTTAATTATATTTGTAATGCCAACCATGGTAACTTATTTAATGTAGAAATGAGCACATTAGCCTGCGCTGTGGAAAAAGCTTTGAACTCCACCTTGCAAGCCATCAGTGCCATCAACCAAGAACTAAGACAAGTCAGAAAAGCAGTACTGGGTAATTGTGCAGCTATAGATTGCCTTCTTGTAAGTATAATCATGGATGTGAAAAATTTAAAAGGACTCTGCTGTTGTAATTGATAGTTCACAGCTTATAGAACAAAAAGTAAAGCAAGAAAATAATGTAATGTCTAATGTAAAACAGAGAGAAAGATTATTTAGTATTGACTTGTCTAAACTAACCTCCTGGCTGCCTAGTATACCTGGTCTTTGAGAGGCATTTATTGTTTTTATCCTTGTCATTTTCTTCAGTATCATAGCTTGTTGTTGCATACAATGTGCCTCCTTATGTAGATCTGCAATTAGGTGTATTCCTAACCACACCCCACACCAGACAGTCCAATGTTAAGTTTTGATCTCACAGAAATGAGATAGTTTAATACTATTGGTGGGGAATGATAGGGGACTCAAGACTTGGAAAATTTTAGCTTAAGGTAAAAAGTTATTAAGTCTAGCAAGTAATGTGTATGTTAAGCTTTTGTTTCAGAAATTACAGATAAGGCCCATCCTGGCTTCTGGGAAAAGAAGCCGACCTTCTGGGGCACTGGCTAGAGATTACTGCCTGGGGACAAGTTGGAGGCATCTGGACCTTTTGTGTGACCCCCCCTCCCACCTTGGGAACAGCTAACTGCTGAGAACAGGAATGCTGCAGCTTCACTAACCTAATCCTCCCTGAATTTCAAAGCCCTCACTGCACCTTGTTTGTCCTCCTCCACCCCCTTATAAAAGATCTGGCCAGGAAAAAGAACAGAAGATGGTTTGTTAGGGTATGAACCCACCATCTTCTCAGATCACCGGCCATCTAAATAAAGTGCCCATAAAAGATTCCATTGCTGCCATTGCTTATTGGATTTGGTAGTGACAGGCAGCTCAAATGCCGGTGTCTTTTCCAGTTACAAACCCACCAACAAAGAAGCCACCAACAGGTAAAGCCCAAGTACTACAAGTTAGCCCACACAAACAGAAGAAAGAGAAACCCTAGAGCATCCAGGCAAGGAGATCAAAGAGATCATACCACTGAGTCCCACAGAACACCTACCATAGAAGGTCACCCTATGCAGACAGCTGCCAAAGCGAAACATCAGGAAGTGTAGAAACAAACAAAAAGAGTCACCTAAAATTGGGAGACAAATAAAGAACCCACAATCAAAAGGAATGGAAGATTTCCCAGTGAAAGAGCTAAATGAAATGGAGACAAGCAAACTATCATATATAGAAGTCAAAAGAATGGTTACAAGGGTGCTCAAGGAACTCACAACTACAAGGACCTGGGAGGGAAATATAACAGTATGAAAAAAGGAAATAGAAACTATAAACAAGAACCAGGAAGAAGTGAAGAATACAATATCTGAAATAAAAAATACACTAGAAGGAATTACAAGCAGGCTGGAAGATGCGGAGGACTGAATTAGTGAGCTGGAACTCATGGTAGAAAGAAACACCCAGGTAGAGCAGCTGCACACACAAAAAAAGACTAAAAAGATATGAAGATAGCAAGACACCATGAAACACAGAAAACATTTGAATCATAGGAATATCACAAGGAGAAGAAAAAAAGCAACAGACAGAACTTGTTTGAAAAAATAATGACAGAAAACTTTCCTAACCAGGAGAGGGGAAAAGCCACACAAATTTAGGAAGCACAGAAAGTCCCAATCAAGATGAAGCCAAAGAGGCCTACTCCAAAACACATCATAATTAAAATGCCAAGTTTTAAAGACAAAGAGAAAATCTTAAAGGCAGCAAGGGAGAAATAGAAAGTAACACACAAGGGAGCTCCAATAAGGCTAGCAGCTGATTTCTCAATGGAAATGCCACAAGGCAGAAGGTAATGGCAGGAAATATTCCAAGTAATGAAAAACAGAGGGCCGCAACCAAGACTTCTCTACCCAACAAGGCTCTCAATTAAAAATGGAAGGTGAAATAAGGAGTTTCCCAGACAAAAGAAAGCTAAAAGAATACATCTCCACCAAACCAACATTGCAAGACATGCTAAAGGGACTGCTTTAAGAAGATGAAGGGAAAAAGTGATAGAGAGGAACACAGGTACAAAGAGAGGAAAATGGCAATGAGTGAGTATCTATCAATAATCACTTTAAATGTAAGCGGATTAAATGCTCCAATAAAAAGACATAGAGTAGCTGAATGGATAAGAAAACATGACCTACACATATGCTGCCTAGAAGAGACCTACCTCAGAATAAAAGACCTACACAAACTAAAAAAGAATGGGATGAAAAAAAATATTCCATGAAAATAGACAGGACAAAAAAGCTGAGGTAACAATATTTATATCAGACAAAATAGATTTCAAAACACAGGCCATAAAAAGAGACCCAGAAGGACACTTCATAATACTCAAGGGAAGAATCCATCAAGAAGACATGAACACTGTAAATATATATGCACCCAACATAGGCGAACCCAAATAAATAAGAAAAATCTTGGAGGACTTCAAGAAAGATAGACAGCAACACACTCACACTAGGAGATTTTCACACCTCACTGTCAAAAATGGATATGTCTTCCAAACAAAATATCAACAAGGGTATTGTGGCATTAAACAATGCCCTAGATCAAATGGACTTAACTCGTATATATAAAACCTTTCATCCCAAAAAAGCAAAATACACATCTTTTTCAAACGCACATGGAATATTTTCAAAGATAGATCATGTCATAAGACACATAACATGTGTCAACAAATTCAAGAAAATTTAAAATATATCAAGCCTTTTTTTTTTTGGTGGGGGGGGGATCTCAAGTGCCTGAAACTAGAAATGAACATCAAGAAAAAAACTCAAAAACATTCAAGTTCATGGAGATTGAATAGCATGCTATTAAACAATGGTGGGCTAATAGTGATATCAAGGAAGAAATCAAAATGTTCCTGGAAACAAATGAAAATAAACACACAACAGTCCAAAACCTATGGAACACAACAAAAGCAGTCCAGAGAGAGCAGTTCATAGTGATACAGGCCTACCTAAAAAAAGATAGAAACATTTCAAATGAACAACCTAACCCTACAGCTACAAGAACTGGAGGAACATCAACAAACAAATCCCAGAATGAGCAGAAGCAAGGAAATAACCAAGATCAGAGCACAATTAAATGACATAGAGACTAAAAGAACCATCTAAAAGATAAATAAATCCAGGAGCTGGTTCTTTGAAAAGATATGCAAAATTAAAAAGCCTTTAACCAGACTCATCATGAGAAAAAGAGAGAGGACCCAAATAAGTAAAATCACAAATGAAATAAGAAAGATTACAACTGACACTACAGAAATGCAAAGGATTGTAAGAAATTACTATGAACAACTATATGCCAAGAAATTTGATAACCTGGGAGAAATGGACAAATTTCTAGAAAACTACAATCTTCTAAAACTGAATGCAGAAGAAGCAGAAAGCCTGACAGACCAATAACAGCTAGTGAAATTGAAGCAGTAATCACAAAACTCCGGGCACACAAAAGCCCTGGGCCAGATGGTTTGACAAGAGAATTTTACAAAATATTTAAGGATGAGCTAACCCCTGTCCCTCTCAGAATGGGAGGAAGAAATGGAAGGGTTTTCAGGAACATCTATGAGGGATACATGGACAAAACCAAAGGGGGGTGGGATCAAGTGTGGGAGGTGGGGGTGGCTGGGGTTGGGGGGAGTGGTTGAGGAAAATAGAGACAACTGTACTTGAACAACAATAAAAAAAGTTTAAAAAAATTAAAAATGTTTAAAAAGTCCAAGAAGAAGGAAGACTCCCAAACTCTTTTTATGAAGCCAACATCATCCTAATCCCCAAACCAGGTAAAGACACAACAAACAAAGAAAACCACAGGCCAAAATCGCTGATAAACATAGATGCTAAAATCCTCAACAAAATATTGGCAAACTGCATCCAGTAATACATTAAAAAGATAATACACCATGATCAAGTGGGATTCATCACAGGGATGCAAGGATGGTACAATATTCACAAATCAATAAACATAATACATCACATAAACAAAAAGATAGACAAAAATCACATGATCATATCAATAGATGAGGAAAAAGCATTTTACAAGGTACAGTACCAATTTATGATAAAAACACACAGTAAAATGGGAATATAGGAACTATACTTCCACCAGGTTATGATAAAAAAGCCATATACAAGAAACCTACAGCCAGCATCATACTCAACAGGAAAAGAACTGAAAGCTTTCCCACTAAAGTCAGTAACAAGACAAGGGTTCCACTTTCACCAATTCTATTCAACATAGTATTGGGAGTTCTAGCCACAGCAATCAGACAAGAAAAAGAAAAAAAGTCATCCAAATTGGAAAGGAGGAAGTAAAACTGTCATTGTTTGTAGATGACATGATAGTGTACACAGAAAACCCTGTAGACTCCACCAAAAAACTACTCAACCTCATAAGTGACTTCGACAAAACAGTGGGATATAAAGTCAATATTCAGAAATTGAGGCCATTTTTGTTCACCAACAACAAAATATCAGAAACAGAAATTAGGGAAAAAATCCCATTGGATATAGCAACAAGAAAAATAAAATACCTAGGAATAAACCTAACCAAAGAGGTAAAAGGCCTGTACTCAGAAAACTACACAACACTGAAGAAAAAAGTTAAGGAAGACACAAATAAATGAAAGCATAGACCATGTTCCTGGATTGGAAGAATTAACATCATCAAAATGTCCATATTACCCAAAGCAATTTATACACTCAATGTAATCCCTATTAAAATGTCAATGACATATTTCACAGATATAGAAAAAACACTTCAAAAATTTATATGGAACCATAAATGACACTGAACAGCCTCAGCAATTTTGTCCCTAGAGCAAGGGACATACAGGAAAGGATAAACAAATGGGACTTCATCAAAATAAAAGCTTCAGCCTGACTAAAGAACACATCAGCAAAATGAAAACGGAATCAACTGTATGGGAAAATACATTTGTCAAGGTGTATTTTACCTTCATACCTTGGACAAGAGTTTGATCTCCAAAATACATAAAGAACTCACACAACTTCACTCCAGGAAGTCAAACAACCCAGTGTAAAATGGGCAAAGGACATGAACAGACACTTCTCCAAGGAGGACATACACAGGGCCTAGAGATATATGAAAGAGTACACAACATCACTAGCCATCAGAGATGCAAATTAAAGCCACAATGAGATACCACTTCACACTGGTCAGAATGGCCATCATAAACAAATCAACAAACAACAAGTGCTAGCGAGGCTGTGCAGAAAAGGGAACCCTAGTGCACTGTTGGTGAGAATGCAGACTGGTGCCGCCACTGTGGAAAACAGTATGGAATTTCCTCAGAAAACTAAAAATGGAACTACCTTTTGACCCAGCAATTTCACTGCTGGGATTATACCCTAATAATCCTGAAACACCAATTCAAAAGAACCTATGAACCCCAATATTCATAGCAGCATAATTCACCATAGCCAGGTGTTGGAAGCAACCTAAGTGCCCATCAGTAAATAAATGGATCAAGAAACTATGGTACATTCACACAATAGAATATTATTCAGCAGCAAGGAAGAAGGAGCTCCTACCCTTTGCAACAGCATGGATGGAACTGGAGAGCATTATGTTAAGTGAAATAAGCCAGACAGTGAAAGATAAATATACCATATGGTCTCACCTATTAGTGAACCTAACCAACAAAACAAACAAGCAAGCAAAATATAACCAAGACATTTAAATAAAGAACAAATCAACAGTAACCAGAGGGGAGGGGGATAACAGGAGAAAGAAGGAGAAGGGTCATCAAGGAACATGTATAAAGGACCCATGGACAATGCCAAATGTGGGTAAGATTGAGGGTGGGATTGAAGGTGGTTCGGGCAAGGGAGGGTGGTGGGGGTAAAGTGTAGACAATTGTGCTTGAACAACAATTAATTAATTAAAAGATCATTTGGGAAAACATTTCCACTGGGGTGCTCATCAACTGTCATGATTCAGAAGGGGAGGGGATTGTGACTAGGGATTGTCCTAAGGAATAGGAAGGAATACTTGCTCTGTAGTGCAATTAAATCTGTCCACATTCTAAGCAAGGAAGGATTCCTGACATAGGACCTGCAAACCTAGGGTGAAGGTAGGGTGTTATTTTGTGTGTAAATCTGTTAGGTTTTTACTTTCATCTTTTGATTTTCCAATGATAAAGTTAGTTTTGACCACATTTATGGAGTGATTTAATAAAGAAATTACATTTATCTTTTAGGAAGTATAATCTGAGTAATCCTCCCACACCCCTCACATTAATAAAAATAAAACAATATATCTTCGTGATACAATAGTGAAAACAAAGCAAAACAAAACATCATAGAGGAAGGTGGTTTTTTCACTCTTGTGGTACTCTTTGACGCTATAAAAACTAAAAACTAAAACAACAACAACAACAAAAAAAACACTTAAGAATATTGTGGAGCTGAGAAAGAAATTATCTTGGTTTGACAGATAAAATAGTTTCCTGGAGAAAGGATTATTTGAAGTGACCTTGAAAAGTAAACATAATTTTAACTATCAGATGGCACTTTCGGAAGATGGAGGAAACATGAGAAAAGACTCAAGAAATATGAGACTTGAACACTTTAGAAAAGTGTTAGGGCTTTTAAAATATTAAAGTGAACTCACCTGCAACAAATAGCACATGGGTGGAAATGTTTGTCGATTTGTGTTTTGACTTGTTTAATTTTTGGTTTTTTTTTATATGTAAAGACTGCCCATATTTAATTTATACAGTCTGATGAGTTTGGACAAAAGCTTACATCTATGAAATCATCACCAAAATCAAAGTAATAAGCAAAAGTTTCCTTGTGTCCCTTTGGCTTTTATTGTTTGCTTTTGTTTTATGGTAAGAACTTTCAACATGAGATATCCTCTTAAAACATTTTAAGTGCACAATTTAGCATTATTCACTAGAGGTGCTAGAAGACCTCTAGCTATAATTCATCTTGTGTAACTAAAACTTCATACCAATTAAATAACAACTTCCCATTAACCCTTTCCCCCAGCCACTGGTACCCACCATTCCATACTCGGCTTCTATAACTTTGAGTATTTTAAGTGCCTCATACAAGTGGAATTGTGTTGTATGTGTTCTTCTGTGGCTTGTTTATTTAACTTAGCATGATGTCTTCTGGGTTCATCCATGTTGTTGCAAATGGCAGGATTTCCTTCCTTTTCAAAGCTGAATAATATTCCATTGTTTGCATATGCACATTTTATTTATTCATTCATCCATCCCTGGACAGTTAGTTGTTCTGTTAGCTTGGTAGATAGAGCATAATATTCTTGACTTGTTGTATTACAAGTAAGTTTTGATATCCCAAAGATGAAGTAAACTTTTCTCTGACGATCTGAATTGGTGACTCATACACTTCCAGGGTAAAAAGAGAGACCATAATGCTTGGACCATGTCTGTGGTTCTATTTTGCTCATTTTTTTTATTTTGTTGATTAGGTTCCACTTATAGGTAAGATCATATGGAATTTTTCTTCCCCCAATTGGCTTATTTCACTTACCATAATGCCTCCCAGTTCCATCCATGATGTCATGAAGGGTAGGAGCTCCTTCTTTCTTTCTGCTGTGTAGTATTCCATTGTGTAAATGTACCACAGTTTTTTTATCGACTTATTTACTGATGGGATATTAGGCTGTTTCCACCACTTGCTTATTGTAAATAACACTGCTATGAACATTGGAGTACATAGGTTCTTTTGAATTGGTGTTTTAAGATTCTTAGGGTATAATCCCAACCATGGGATCACTGGATCAAAAGGCAGGTTCAACTACTTTTTCGAAGAAATTCCATACTGTTTTTCACAGTGGCGGCACCAGTCTGCATTTCCATCAACAGTGTACTAAGCTTCACCAGCACTTGTTTGTTGATTTATGTTGGCCATTCTGACTGGCGTGAAGTAGTATCTCACTGTGGTTTTAATTTGCATCTCTCTGATGGCTACTGATGTTGAATACTCTTTCATATATCTCTGGGCCCTGTGTATATTCTCCTTGGAGAAGTGTCTGTTCAGGTTCTTTACCCATTTTTTAAAAATTGGATTGTTTCTCTTCCTGTTGTGAAGTTATGTGAATTCTTTATATAATTTGGAGATCAAACTCTTGTTCAACATACCATTGGCAGATATATTGTCCCATATGGTTAATCCCCTTTTCATTTTGTTGATGTTTTTGCACATATGTATTTTTGAGAGAGAGAGATAGTAACTAATGAAAGGCCTCTCTTGACATACAGATGGGTGGTAGACATATGAAAAGATGCTCTAAATTAATTTAAAAAAAAGATACTCGGCATTGCTAATCATTAAAGGAATGCAAATTAAAACCACAATAGATGTCATCTCACACCTGTCAGAATGGCTCTCATTAATAAGTCAACAAACAACAAGTGCTGGCAAGGATGTGGAGAAAGGGGAACACTTTTGCACTGTTGGTGGGAATGAAGATTGGTGTAGCCACTGTGGAAAGCAGTATGGAGATATCTTAGAAAATTAAAAATGGATCTATCTTCTGACCCAGTGATCCCACTTCTGGGAATATATCTGAAGGAACCCAAAACACTAATTTGAAAGAACATAAGCATCCTTATGTTCTTTGCAGCATTATTTACAATCGCCAAGATATGGAAGCAGCCCAAGTGTACACCTGATGAGTGAATAAAACATCTATAGGACATTTATACAATGGAACACTACTTGGCCATGAAAAAAGAAAACCTTACCCTTTCCAACAGCATGGATGAACCTGTAGAACATTATGCTAAGTGAAACAAGCCAGTCAGAGAAAGACAAATACCATATGATTTCACTCATATGTGGAATCTAATGAACAATCTGAGGTAACATGTAAAATAGAGACAGACTCATAGAGAGCAGGATGACAGCTAAGGGAGAGAAGCAGGGGTGGAGAGATTGAGCAAAAAGGAAAAAGGACCCATGGACATGGACAACAGCACAATGATTGCCAGGAGTAGGGTATAAGAGGACTAAATGGTAATGGAAAAATACAATATAAATTAAATTTTCAGGAAACTAAAAAGAAAAAGGCATCTCTGATGATTTTGCCTCCTCATATTTGGGCAAATAATCTATCTCTGGTTATATTGATGTGTCTAGCATATACACGCAAAGTGTTTGTTAAATAAGTAAATGTCTTCTATTAAGTAGTCAATGATGGTAAAAATGCCATCAATGAAGCATGTCAGGTCAAAATTATTCCATCTAAATAGCCCACCACTAAGGTTTGTTTCTTTAACAGATTTGCCAGTTCACTGTTAACAAAAGGCATCTACTTGTGAAACAAAAATGAATGTGAGACAATTATCTAAATATTTTCAAAAATAGTGAAATTTTGTTTCACAGTTTTTTTTATTCTTCATCCTCTTGCCTTACTTTGCCCCTGGCTATAGCAAAATAGTTGGTGAAATTTGGAGATTCACTGCAGAGGGAAGAATAAGGGAGGTAGAAGGGGAAGTGGTTATTTCTTGCTCCCACAGTTAAAATGCACCGTGGATTATTGTTTAGGTGTAGTGAATCAGTATGTTGGAATACTTCAGGGTGAACTATCTGTCTACTCACCAAATCTTAAGCTTCTTGAGGGTACAGTATTCTGTGCATTATAGAGACTCAATACATGTTATTTGGATTGAATTGAACTCTCATTACTTGCTTTAATTACTTGCTGACCTGAAAACCCTTGCCTAAGTTTATACAAACTTCCCCCACCATTTTCAGGGGGGAAATACTAGTATAAATGTCTATCTTAACATGGAAAGCAACTTGGACATTTTCTAGTCAGGTCTTCATGTGAACTGTCTGCAGATCAGTGTACAGGAATGTTTTACATGCATCCTTGTATCGTACACTCAACTTTTACCCAGAGCCCCCCTCAAAAATTATAGGCATACTCTCTCATAGAACCAGGCTCAAGTTGCTTAGTACCATCTGATTTATACCTTTACCTTTTTTGACATGCACATCTTGATGGAATTAAAGACTAAGGTTTTTCATAATTTAGCTTGCCATAAGCATGCATTGAAACCAGAGCAGAAAACAAATATGCAGTGACATCAGAGCAGGAAGCCTAGTACATAACTCAGAGGAACTCAAGCAAAGTCAAAGTAATTGCATGCTGAAGTGAAAATAGTTATTGATCTTTAAATCCTTACAATATACAAAGAGAAAACTATTTTGAGAACAAAGGACACCCAATCTACACAATTGTAACTTCCTGGCATTTTGTTGGCATATGGATTAAATGATGACTAAGGGAAATGCTCTACTGATGTGGCTTTCTATGTACTTGTGCGTATACCTTCAAAGCATTAATCAGCATAACTTCAGATATCTTAGTGGCCTATTCAGATGGCCCTGATTTTCAGCTTCTTTATGAGAAAGCTTGCCATTGCTTTTAGTATTAATTAAGGTTTACTGGCATTAAGTAACATTTAAAGAAGTAGGCCATAATTTATGTACATAGAATTGAAACTTGGCGTATAATAGATCATGCTTCAATTTATAGTTCCTAAAAGACTTAGGAACCTTTGTCTATAATAATTTTTGGTGCATGTTACTTAAAATAAAATTCTCAAGACCTTAGCTGCTCTCCATATCAGTTGGGGTCTAGCGAGGAAGCATCATCAGTAATTTGAATAGAAGAGATTAGCGTAAAGAATTAGTAACAAACAAAAGAAAGTTTAAATACTATACTGGGTAAAAGAAGAATTTAAGGCATCTAAGGAGAGAAAATTCTAAAACAAGCTACAATATCTAGGCTGAGGAGAGTTGACATTGGAAGAACAATAACTTAGTTCAGACCTCTTCAAAGAAAGCAGGATCAGATATCTTCCAGGGTGAAAAAAACTTGCTAGAGGTCACAGATCACAGCTGTTGGGCCACTGAATGGGGAGAGTGTAGCCTGAGAGTGTGGCTGGCTAAAGGTGATCCATGAGGACCACTAGATCCCTATGTTGGACAATAAGAAAGGAGGACCAGAACTTGAAAAAAATGTCTTCCTGCTGTGATAGCTTTGTGGTTTCCCTTAAGATTTTTCTGTTGTTGAAACTAACATCATGCCACTGGAAAAATAGAAATGTTTACAGGGTACGGCAGGGTATGCCTCTGATACCACAAAGCAAGGCAAAGAATGGAGGACTGGGTGCTGAGAGTTAAGAAATAAATCACTGGTACACACATATATGATAAATCTAACTTGGGTGTCCAAATTTTTAAAAAATATAATGGCCAATATAACATTTATATATTCCTTTCAACCTTGGTCAAGTAATAAACTCATATGATCCTGGAATCTCAGAAGATAACCAAATGAGTAAAATAGAATATATACAAGGCAATAAGGAGTGGTATGAACTGATGTAAAGAGACTATGCTTTGCCTCATAAAAGTGATCCAGTTCATAAATGAATATCTGAATTCTGCATACAGACCCCTCAACACTGTGTTAGTATTGCAAAACTAAATAATTAAACTGTCCACAAACCAGAGATTTAGTTGTTGTTGTTGTTGTTGTTGTTGTTTTTTGGTATGGCCAGTAAGAAATACCATTCTCAAGTTTGTTATGGAACCACAGACTCTGTCAGTTACTCAGTTGATCAGAAGGATTTATCATTCATCCACTGTTTAAATGTTATTCCATATAAGACTCCCAAATAAATAATTCATAGTATTTAACCAGATATATGTTGAGTCATTGGGGGGCTAATTAAAAATAATCATTTTGATTTTGTATGGGAAAGAAATGAAGCAAAGGAAGCAGGGTTCCTTGTATCTTAATATTCTACGTGTTATGCCTAATTTGAATTAGGATACATTTTCCACATTGGCAATTCCCTTGTTTATAATTTAAAAAGCAATGATAATAATAGCATCAGACTCTATTACAATTACTTTGCAGAGGTAGGAAAAGAACCACTTAAAACATTGTAATTACATCAATGTTATTAAATGTCAAAATCCCAACATTAATCACCATTCTGCACTGAAGCATGAAATGGCTTCAAAGTCCTTAGCTAAACAAGGATTGTGACTAAATTAGTAAGGGTAAAGGTTGAACCAGTCAGGAACAAAAAGACTGGGCTGTAAAGAAAAGAAACTATGTTTTACAGAACCATGTGTTTGGTATTTTCCAAGTGAACCATATTTCATGTGAATTTATTTTTCTTTTCAATTAAAGTGATTTGTTAAACATATAATTAAAAGTATTTTATGTTTTATATCTTCATAAGATTTTTCATATAAATATGTGTACAAATTCGAAACTTTCTTTGTCAAACCTCAGGTCCAAATTTGTAATTTGGAAAATGTGTCCATTGTAATTATACAATGGCAACATAGGAACCACCAGATCTATCTATAGTCAAAAATCAAAAGTAGTCTTAGGTAACTGGATTTAGAAATGCAGACAACTGTATCTGAACAACAGTAACGTAAATAAATAAATAAATAAATAAATAAGAGAGGAGGTATATTAGATGTATTTTATAAAGTGTCACAAATATATTTAACATCTATTTAGCTCCTGCAGCTAAATTGGAGACAGTGTGGCATGATGGTAGGAACTCAGACACTTTCACATACAGGACTGCTTTCACATTCTAGCTATGCTTGTGCTAGTGATGGGGTCTTGGGAAAGAGTGTTATAAACAAAACTAATCTTCACAGATATCAGCATCTCAGTGAAATATACACTAGAGCCCCAGAACTGCCTTTCCTGTGCTGAATGTGGACTTTCATCCATCATCTGAAGTACATTTGGAGCTTTCTCATGCCGGAGGTGCCTGCCAACCAACAGTTACTATTTCTAAAGTTTTCCCATCTTAGTGTGTCCATAGCAGTGTTTGTAAAATATTTAAATAGTCTCTTGCCCTTTGTCCTTATTATTTTATAAGAAAAAGAATTTTAAAACATGGAAATGAAAGAAAAGAAGTTGAGGCTCATATTTAATACAATCAGGACAGAGATTGAAATAATTCATCATGAATGCCAAGAAAAGACCCTCATTGGATTTGAATGCTGATCATAGGTTCAACCATTTAGGAAAAAACATTTATGAATGCACATTAGTAACTGGATTTCAAAATAGAATTTTGTCACAAGTTTCTGCTGAGGCACAGAGAAAACAAGACGCTAAGTGAGGTTTAAAGTCATGAAGCAGGAATCATGAAGTTGACATGATTCTTAAACCCTCTTGCATGTCAAGCATATAAAGGTATGGAAGTTGGAAAAGGGAAAAGAATGTTTGAGAGAGCCGAGCCTTTTATGCATTGAGGGCATCCTGTAGGTGGAGTGGTGGAGGTGCTTCTCCTTTCAACACATCAATAAAAGCACTTTAAGGAGATGACTTCTAGAGTTTATCTGTATTGTAGTTTGGGGAACATCATGGATTAGTGTCTGACTCTCACCTGGAAATCTAAAAAGCAATAGATGGCCGAGTAAAACACAGAATGGCAGGGTACAGAACATGTGGCTGCACTGGGCAGCTTACACTTAGACTTTGCCAAAGCAAAAAAAAATAAAAAAAATGATAGAGAGAGAGTGTTTTCCTTTAAAAGGAAGGGAGAGAGAGAGAGAAAGAGAGAGAGAGAGAGAGAGAACATGCATGCTGCCATAAGTTTACCTTACATCTGTCCAAAAGATTTGCCTAGTAGGGTAAAAAGACTTAGTAGAAGGAGCTGGAGAGAAAGGCAGATATCTGGGGTCTGAAGAAGGAGAAGCAACACTAGAAGGAATACAGAAGTAGTTGCAAGAAAGAGCGATCCCAAGAGATTGGGGATAAGGAAAAGATAATGATTTGCCCAAATAATCTATGCAAGTACCCACGTGAAGAAGAGTTGACTCTAAACATCTGCATGGCCAGAGAAAACTACGAGCTCAACATTGGCCAGGTAAGAACTCTTCTGCTACCCTTATCTCTTTCTCCTTAATGCCTTCCAACCCTGTGAGTATCTGCAAATGTTGGTAGCAAGATATACAAGTAAAACTAGAACTACATGGTCAGGGAAATATTAAAGTCCCTGCTGCCCCACTATAGGCAGTTAATTTGGGAACATTTCAAACTGGGAGAAAAATCACCTTAAAATCACCTTAATCTACATCACTATAAATCACCTTAACTGTGATTACAATTGCATGTAAGTGCTGTGAGACCTTCTGGAGAATATTTGAATGTGGGGTGATCTTGGAGAGCTCCAACACAATGGGAAATTTACTAGAATGACCCCAAGTCACTGAAATATAGCTACAGCATTATTTGGGGGGAGGAGAACGGGCAAGGGGCAGGAAATGACAAAACCCTGGTATGTGTGTGCCTATAGAGTCACCCATAATATGAAACAGATGCTGAGCTGTTGTCTATGGTCAGAGGTGAAAGTTACTACGGAATGTCAAAATTATATATACACCCCACCCCCACCAGGAGATTCAGCTCTCTTGATCCCAGGCTGCCTTGGGTCATTCAAGATAAAGTGAGAAAAAATAGTTATAGAGCAGGATATGCCTTTGTTTGTCTGTCTGTCTCCATTCTCTGGGAAGGGGAGGAAAGGGTCTGAACACAAAAATTAGCTTGAAGTAGATGTCTCCTCCAAGTGGGGGTGGGGGAGGCTAAGTCTGTTCCTAGAGCTGGAGGAAGTCTTTAGATAAACTAGAGGGGGAAAGAAAGACAAAAACCAGTCTAGTCATTTCCTCAGCCTCATTTGGACTCAGAACACAGGTGTCTGGCCCTACAGTGTCCCAGCTTTGCTGCTGCTCTGAAGAGCTCCTGGTATTTTTGGTCTACTGAGTCCCCAGTTGTCTGGACCTTACTCCACGCTAAAACCTGTTCCTGCCCACTATGGGTTGTTACAAGACTCTGGGACTGCTGACAATTTATGATACCCTTCTGCCAAGTCCTAGTTTGGAAATCATGTGGATGCTAGCTGGCCTAGCCGAATCACTTGTATATGCCCTAGGATAAGAGCTTGTTCTCGAAGAGGACCACATGAAAGGGAGCTGTGGATGGGCACTAGAATTCTGATGCAGAGGCTGATTGCCATCTTAACTCATGATTCCTATTGAAAGCTCCCCCTCTGCCCACCTCTGACTGATCAGGCTCTGGAACCCCTCTGGGATAGAGTGATATCTCACTGCTGTTGATATGTATTCTGCCTTCCAGATTAGCTGCAGTTTGCAGCAATGGATTGACAGCCTGACTCCACTTCCCTCACCTTTCTCATGCTGCACACAACTTAGTAAGGCAGTTGGATCACCTAAGGCAGCTGTCTCCCTGGGATTGATTGAAAGGGATGGATTGTTTTAAGGCTGCTCACTGGATAAATGATTGAGACAAGAGGCACGGGGATGATGAGTTATGCAAACCCACTTTTTCAAAACTGGAAAAATCAGAATCTTGCCCTGACCAAGTCTTTGGAATATGATGGCTTTCTAGTTAAGGTGGATAAAAATGTTATTCTGTGAAAATGCTTTTGTCCCTCTTGCACACAACCCTTCCAGACCAAAGGTTTAGGCAAAAGAAAGAAAGAGAGAGGGAGAGAGGGACAGGGGGAGAGAGAGAAGAGAGAGGAGAGAGGAGAGAGAGAGGAGAGAGAGAGAGAGAGAAGGAAGGAAGGAAG